>JAOUZG010029365.1:2203797-2225529 GCA_026289955.1 Argiope argentata
CCGATAAATGAAAGGGAAGCGACGATGGTAGTTATCTCAGTATTCCTGTCCTATATCATTGATATGGGATTAGCAGGTTAGTTTAACGTCAAGAATGACACTTAGATACTCTCTTTCTTGATTTTATGGGGTTTTCATTTTTTAAAGAAAAACGCCAGGGTTTTTAGTTTTTCTGAATAAACCTCATTCGGTTGTTGTTGGGTTTGCAATGTTACATTTTCATAACCAGAATTCAAGTTCGAGAAGAGCCTCATTAAGGGCGGAAGATTAGACTTTTGTTTTTAGATAACATCTCTATGTCATCGGCATAAATAATGAGCAGAGACATGCTCTTAATTTAGCGCCCGTGGCTAGCATGTGTGTGCTTTTTTAAAAAATAATACATTGCTTTTTTGTACTGTAAAGGTCTTGTTTGAGAGAAATGAGTTGTAGGAATGATGTGGGAATTTTGATTGTTATCAACTCGCAGATTAAACCAAACACGATCCAATGCTTTTAGAATACTGTGGACCCCCCCCCCCCCCGTGCCGAAGCCTGGTGTGATGCATTCTATAGTTCTAAGTAATTGGTGGGATGTTGAGGGTTTAGGGTTGAATAAAAGATGAGGGTGCGGTTTTCGTTGGTAGGCAGGTGTTGAGGTATTCATTAAAATGGATTTAGATAAAATGTTCCATTATTTTACTGAAAGGTATAAGTAGTGGTATGGTTCTAAACTCAAAAGGTTCTGTGGAGTGCTCATTTCGTTTCAAAATTTGGTTGATACACTTGTTTTCCAAGAATTTGGGAAATATTTAGGATGTTATTTATAAAGTAGATGAGTTTCAACGACGTTGTCAGATATTTGTCTGAACATAACAAACGAGACAGGATTAATGCTTCTGCAGGTTTTTTAGAGGATGGAAATGTTTTCCTTCCCACTTTTGGGAAAACAGATATTTTTTCTCGAATTTTATTTTGTACAAGAAGCTTAAGGCTTTCAATTTTGACAAATCGAAAACATTTAACTGTACAGTATTTTCAAACGTGTTAGTTTCTGTATATCGTGCGTAAAAGAATGAGGTACTTTGGGATTATCCTATCGACCATTTTCGTGATATTATCGCTAAAAGGTAGAGAAATGATTGGCGCATTTTCGCGAGCGCTGAAAGATTGATGAGATAACCAAACAGTACCAAGAATTCAATTAAAATTTAAAAGTAATTTTAAACAAAGCAGTTTAGACCTGGCAAACCTTTTTTTCAACACAATAAGGGCAATATTTATTTATATATTTCGTACAATTATGAAATAATATCGCCATAATACAGCCGTCATATCAGTTGATGATTAATTAGTAATTATATCTGCACAAGTTTCTTTATTTTAATTTATATCAGTTTTAGTCCATAGTCTTTACGAAAGCTCAATTTTTTATTATAATTAAGAATAACATATACGCATTTGTAAAAAAAAACACCTTTTACAAGAAAAAACCGAATAAAAAAACTGTGAATCTGATGTAAAATAAATTTCATGGACTTGACTTCTCGTAAAATCATTGGACTCGTAAACAAATGCTAACTTTTCGTACCTTACGATAATTTCAGAACGAACAGAGGAGCTGTGCGGATAAAATGTGGACGGTCGCAGTGATCAGTGGCTTGTTCACAGATCGGTTCACCAGTTTTATGCGTGCGGAAAGTACCTGTTTTCGAAGGCAGGCAGATAAACTTCAAATCGATGATTCCTTATAATTGGTCTTTGGAATTTAGAAATTCGATCCTGGTGACCATCACTGAGTTCAAGCTCAGATGAGCCATTCTCGGCATTACTTAAAAACTAAGTTTTCCCCCCCCCCTGTCTTTAAGACCCGTCATCATTGGGTGCCACTCACCGTTCTCTCTTTCCAGGTTACCGCCACGTCCACCTGGAAGATTCCAGAGGCCAGCGTCTGGAGAGGGCGACCCTCTTCGTCCACGTGCAGCTCGCGCAGTACGCCATGAACAGGAAGTGCAGTGTTGCCAAATGAGGCCCTTTGAGAGAAGCCTGCTTTTTTTTTTTTTGTTCAAGATTTGTGATTGTCGCACAATTGTGATTTTGTGATTTCAACTCTCGCGAAATAAAAGTATTCCTTTTACACACGTGCTGTTAAAAAATTCCTGACGAACTGGGATATCACTTGCGGATATCTTCAGCACATTTCCTTGAAACACATTTACATTTACACAATGGCACCATTTAAAAAGAAAGCCTCCTGATTTCCGAAGTAATTTTCAAAGACAATAATGCGGTACACTTCAAGATACAATACGAAACAGTATAAAAGCAAAAAAAAAAAAAAGTAGTAGAAAATATTCTAAAAGTAGAATACATAGAGATAATACAAATAGCAGAAGCTGCAATTAAGTTCTATAATTAGATTTATAAAATGCGTCTTTTGTTGAGTCTGCATATGGGTTGAAGAAGTATTTATATTACTTAGGCAACCAGCCGGTTTGTCTGGAAATACATTTATTTTACTGTATCGGTCCCTGCACATTTCGCATAAATTGATGTAAACGGATATTCTGCACGTAGAATGAGGAGCGGTCTCGGTATTGTGATCATAAGGCTGCGATCCGTTCCAAAAATTAGTTTCTCCTTTATTTTCGGTCTTAAAAAAATACTTTTTAAAAAGAAATCATAGCATTCTCTGTCAGAAACCTTATGATTTTATTTCGTCTTATTCTCTCGTCAGCCACCTGCGATAAATAATGGATATGAAATTTTAAAATTCTTCTCATCATCATTTGATACTTACTGTTTACACAACATTTTTAAGCCTCCTCCTAAGACAGGCATTTAGTCTATGTCATTCACTTGTTCTTTTCGTTGTCCCGCTCTCGCGTCCCATTTGAAAATACCTCTTCCTGTAACGCAGCAGATTCACTTGCTCACCACTGTTATGAAATGTGCGGAACATTAAGACACATACAGATCATTCGCCTGTATTACACGAGGCCATGTGCTCATTGAAGTAGGTGTGCAAGAAAATCGAATAATGGACAGCATGATCTTGCGACACATCGAATATACTGTGAGATACCTTTTACCTTAATACCTTCACATTTCATGAAATAAAGTAAGGAAGTCAAAACTCATAATTAAGTTGACAAAAAAATATGGAAAAGAAACTGCACGATCCTCCTTCCTTAGCTATCAACAACGGTTATCGACGTTGTCATAAGTATTACAGAAGCCGAGCTATCAACATTATTATAAATAAAGCAAAAAAAAAAAAATGAATGTCGAAATTTCGGAAAATTTTGGCACAATTACATTGATATCATTCAAAAGATACGTTTTGAATTTTAATTTAATGTAAAATTTATTTTCGCAAGATAATTTTTGTGAAATATCAATGGAAGGCATCGCCATTTGACTCACTTTTTATAGTTACAATTTTTTAGTAAAATTTCAAAAGAAGAGATCGATAGAAAGAAAAACCAAAGTGCATATATATATATATATATATATATATATATATATATATATATATATATATATATATATCAAAATTTCGAAGCAGTCGATGCTGCGTGTAATCGGCAGACATTCGAATTTCCCCTCCCCTGCGCAGCCGAACCTCAGCGAATGCAGGGAGGGGAAACGTCGCCATTTGCGGATCGAATCTCGAGACCCTGCTGTCTTTGATATGGAAACTTCCTTGCTTTCGACAGCAAATCACTGGCGAAAATACTTTCGGACCTTCATAAAACTGTCGAAAATGAAGGATGGTGAGCGGCGCCGTAGTGACATCTTCCCCAAGAACGATTTAAGTTGGCTTTTTGACAGAGAACTCAGCCATTCACTTATTAGAGAGTCCATTTTCGGCCTTTCACTTCGAAGCAGTTTCAGTGATCGGAAAAGCTGTTCGCTTTAATGAGACGCTCCTTTGTCTGATTTCATTTTTTTCTATCTTCAATACCAAAGAAGCGGTAGCGAGATGGAAATTTCACCCGCTTCCCCCCCCCTTCTATCCACCTTAGAGCCGGATGACCCCTCCACGAACACATTCGGGGCTCTCAACAAGTCGTAACGCATTTCCAGCCGGTTGAAAGGAAAACGAAAGGAATCCTGTTCAAGACGTGAGATGGCGAAACGAAATACGCACGAGGAAATGGCCTCATCTTCAGTATTTTCAGCTGTCCGAGCCGTGCCGAGGGGAAAACAGCGAAACATTCATGAAGGCGGGAAACAGGAGAGAGGGGTCCGTGGGAAACTACTTTGCATTCACTTCATTCTAGCGATTCGTGGACTCGCTGTTTTGAAGCCGCGCTAAGAGGAATAGACCACAAAATCGAACAAACCCACTACGAGCTCGAACAATCCTTACTTAGAATATCATTAGTTTGAAACAGACACGCGCGGCAGTCGAATGACGCGTTGAAATTTCTTTATTTCGAATGCTCTTAAGAAAGGGGCTCAGGGGGGAGTGCGCGCAAAATGTAAGGGAGTGTAAGAAGCTGAAGTCCTTTTGAAGCTAAATCAGCAAATTCAGAAACTGGCAGATTTCGTTGAAACGTGCATTATTTAACTGAGTATACTTAAAAAATTAAGAATTATATTCATCGGTGATTTCTTTGCAGAAAAAGAGGCCCCACCGGGAAGGGGGGAGAGTTAGACATGAGCACGTGATTAGCCTTAATGGAAAATGCCCCCGACGTGATTAGCATCGCGGGAATGGCAGAAACCCTGGACATTTTTGCAGAAAAGGGGAAGATATTATTATTCCACATGCGGAAACGACTCGCAAAGTTGGCATGTGAAGGAATCCTCTCCTTCCTTCGATCCTTCAAGGGCAGCAGTCTCGCATCCTCTTCCTGAATCAGAGAGTGCATCTTTGCAGCACAAATACTCAATGCCCGATGCGTCGCCCTCCCCTTCCTCGGAAGAATCGCCAATCGAGGATCCGTATTTTTTCTCGCCCTTCCACTTCGAACAGAGAGAGTGCAATAATCGTCGGAACAATCCGACTCGAGAATCTCCGCGCTCTAGACGCACCTGATTTTGAAGAACGCATTCTCAGAAAATGTTCGTCTGTCTATGACAAAGATAAAAATATTTTGTGGTAGACAGTTGAAATTTGGTATATGGTCTTTACACCATATTTACTGTGGATTTCTATTAAATTTTTAGCAAAATCTGTTTAGAGGAAAATTTTATGTCTGGCTGTTCAAATATAAGTTAGCGCGATAACAACAATACGAAGAGAGAGATAGAGATAAAATTCAAGAGACAAAATTAACATTCAAAATGAAAAAAAATATGACTGTCTGTATTTTCAGAAACAAATCAATCAATATTTCATAAAAATGAAAATTTGTTATGAGAATTCTGTGGCTGGAATTGTAGCTCTGTATTAGATTTTTGTTGAAATCGGTTGGTAAAAACTTCTCCAAAATAAAAATTCGATTTTCGGATACTATTAACCGCGTGCCAGGCATTCTTAGCCAAATAACTCGCCAAGGATGACACGACAGTTTCAGTAAAAAAACATGGTGTGGTTGTGTCATGGACACTGCCGTGTGTTGTACGTGAGTACGTTTATGTAACGGGTTATATTTTTTGGATAAAATATTTTTATTTATGTATTTAGGATAAAAACAAGAAAACAAATAATTATTGTGTTACAATATAACTTTATTAATTATAGGACTGTGATACGAAAAGTACGACACAAATGGCATAAAAGATACATCGAGATTTCTGGTAAACGTTAAATCAATACAGGTATGACCTAAAGTTGTTGGAGAAGTTTCAATATAAGACAAATTGAACTCGCTGAGCAAGAAGTCGGGCCATGAGTGGTTTTGTGAGACATCAGCATTAAAGTCTCCTACTTTCATAATTGGTGTAGTAAGATCAGGCTCGTATAATTTTAGGTTTTATTATTACCATTGAACTATTCTTGAGGTTACCTTTTATTATTTATCTTCAATTGTTCCCCTTTCCTACCGTATACGATCTCAGTATTTGGTTTTGACTTTTCGAAGCGTATAGGCCGACCTTATATATTCTTGATAATATTTTTTTTATTTTAACACCTTATTATATCCTCTGTCACCACTTTAAATTAATGTTTTATATACAATCGATAGATTTTGACGACAGCTGACGATTAAAACGTAAACGAACATCGTAGCCTCTCATTGTCAAAAGTTATACTCATCGCAAATCTCGATACGCAGCAAAATAGCCTCAAAATGGAGGCGCTTCCCTCTCCACCGTGTGCGATGCGTCACTGTTTTCGTTTATTGTAATAAATTCTTCGATCCTTTAGCTATCCAGTGGTACAATTAAATTTTGGATGTAATGGATAGATTCGAAACTACCACGCCAAAATTTATCCCACGAATTTCTTATCTCTAGGGTTTTTTGGATTGCCCCCGTATGGCAGCAAATTTAAAGACGTATTCACGTCAAAACGCTGCAATGACACTAAAGACGAATATGTGTAACTATGATACGGCAATGCCATGAAAGGCGCTCTCTAGGATAACGCCTCCCCTAGAGAGCTTTTGGGGAGACCACTGAAGTTGGTTTGTGTGGGCTCTTCGTCTTTGTTTTAAGAGTTTCTCGAATTTCATCGGAATAATCTTCTTTCCTTAGATGGTAAATTTTACATCTGTTTTTTTTTTAAATTGTTGCTCTGCTTTACTTGTGTCTGACAAAGATATTGCAGCTTTCATTTTCCATTCGTTTCAGCGTTCAAGCTTGAAGCTTGAGATCGTGGCATTACATCTGATGGTTGTGCAATGTTTCATTCAAAGCCAAAGGATTTACTCTAAGATTACCCCCCCCCCTTTTTTTTCAAAGCTATTCTGAAGAAGCTTCACTTGATGTTTTTTTTTTGTTTGTTTTCAAGCACTCCTTTTTATACGACAGCATTTTTTCTTAAGCTCCTACCCTTGATTGTTAATTTTGCAACTCTTGACTATTGGTTTTTTTTTAAATTATTATTTAATCTTAAGTTTTGGGACAAGACCCGGCACCCAAGAGCAGAACATTAAAAATAAGACATGCTTGCTCTATATTTTGTCTGAGTGTGTGTGTTTGTGTTTTTCAAAGTGATAATTCTTTGGAAGCGTATAAAAGGCCTGGCTAAATAAATTTTTTTTAAATATATAACTTTAAGGGCTATTTGACAAGGACAGTTGAAAAAGGGAAAACTTGAGATGAAAAGAAAAAGGGGGAAATCAAATTCAGAAATGCAAAGCTGCGAATTTTCTGTCAGCAACGGGACCAATGTGATCATTTCGTCTTTTTAAATAAAGGAATGTAATTTAGATTTTGTCGTTAAGAGGCCAGGTAAAAACGCCGAAATTAAAAATGTCCGTCTTTCCTCATTTCCTTCTCCCCTGTAAATTCCGCTTTTAAATATCGATGAGAGGTGTGCGGTGTTATCCGAAGTGTCCACAATTTTATGCGATGAGAATTCGGATGAGTGAATAGGAGGGTTTGAGAATGTTTCCGGAAAGAACATCCCAGATTAAGGATTGAAAGGAATTGGAAAACAGTAACTTAGATGAAAAGATAACCTTTGCCTTCCAGTTGGCCGAGAAGAATTTTTTTTTAAATTTTAAAGTATGGTTAGTAGTAAGTTTTACAGTAATTATTAATCTGTTTTTACTACCTATTAAAGCTTTTTTTTTTGCTTTAAGTGGTAGCAAATGTTGAAAAAACACTTTAATTTAAAAGTTGAATTAAATTCTTAAAACTCCCCTTTTACTCTAGATCAATTTGCTCTTTGTTCCATTGCCTTCGCATTTCGCATGTCTAATGGTGCCATTTTAGAAAGCATCCGGACTCTCATCGTGTAAAAAAGAAGGGGAAAAAAGCGAAGAATGTTGTCGGCGAACGGACGATGAACGCTTGAAAAAAAAGATGCGAGGATGCTCTCTGCACTTGAAAAGCTGCTCCTTCGAACGCTTATCACACGGCCGTTTTCTTAATGGTATTTATTAATAGTCGCTCGTGGACCGCCCGATGAGTGCGCGTTCTTCTTTTCAAACTCCTAACTCGCGTCCCTGCTCAAAACGAGCGAACTGATTTCGAAAAGTAACCACTCTCCGGGAAGCGGGCTTCGCCTCACTTGTTTCCACGCCACACGGAATGAGGCGGCGCATATCAAACGCATCTCCTGCTCCGGACGGAGGGCGTTCATCATTCGATGCAAGCGTGCAATTTTCCTCGCAAGGAGGACATTCCAAATTCCGTTTCGCTCTTTCGTCTGCACTTCTGGCATGCTGCGTTCGCACATCGCGCTCGCGGACAGGCGCAAGTCGAAACTTGTCTCCCCGGTTCTCAGAGGAGCGGAATTCATCGCAATCGTCCCGTCCAATCTTTCGACAGTGGCGGTCGCTCTTCTCATGCGCGACGTAGTGAAACGAAGTTATGATTCAGTTTCTTACCATCTTAAATTAACAAAAGAAAGATGCCGCATTTTTAAACTTAATTTTGGAGAGAGAAATGCAGAATGGGAATACTCACCAAATAGGGCCGAAAAACACTTCTTTGTTTGTAAAAAAGTGGATCTCCTTTCGAAGCGGACGTTCAGTGAACAGCTGATCTTCTCCAACATTTGCATTTTCAATTTAGCTGATTGTCCCATGTTTGCATTCTTTTCTTCGGAGTTTGGTTTCAATTAAAGGAATTTTCCGAAGAAAACAAACAGGTGGGTTCATAAAGTGGAGCTCTTTTTACATGATTACCATTGGGTCGACTGAACAAACACCTCGGTTATTCCAAATCCTTTCCCGTGTTTGCATTTCATTTTTCAGATCATTTCAATTTCTGTTTATTTTGGCTTCACCGCTCACGAAAAGGAAGCAACGCTGGGAAAAAGAAAGAAGAAAAGAAAACCATTTGAGATTTCGAGCAGAGCACCGCGCTCGTCACTTCATGAAGTCGGAGGGTTCCTACGGCACTTTCTTTCGGGGGGTGGGCAAGAAAAGGAAAGCGAATCCCTGGATGTCATCTTCGAAACTCTGCTTTGGCCGAAACACGCAGGCGCTCGAGTGTGTGAGCAGGCGAGAAAGAGACCGGGGCGGACATCCAGACCGCCTAAGCGAAGCGTTGGATTCGATCGCATCGGCGGTTGCGTGCGATCGAATCCAATGCCTTCTTCTCGCATTCTGCGCCAGAGGATTTTTGCATCACGCAGTTTGCGAAGAGAAAGCCACCCTAGAGGCACTATATTAAATATCTAATTTACATTAAAGTCTCTGTGATGCTCTGAAATAAGTTGAAGCCTTAGCTAGTAATGAATGTCTCATTGTTTCTATCTAATAGTGGCTAAGATTATGCTTATTTTTGCTTAATCACACTATAGATCAAAATATTCATATCAATCATTCCTAATCTTGCCATTTTACCGCACCTGCTTCTATAAAGAAAAGGCATCGTTAATACAATCTTTAAATTGTTAATTTTCAACACATTTTTTAAATTATACAAATTTTATTCATTTTTTGAATCGCTTCGTATAATATTTAATAAGAATTTCTCCAGATATATTACTTTGTATAATAAACTCAATTTATTCAGAGATCATGTTTTCATACATGGGACTCGAATCGGAGTTAAAACATCCGGTTTCCTGCATTCACGGGGATCGCAGTTTTTTCTCCGAGAAGAAGAGCGATTTCATGCGTATGCATAACCCCCCCCCCCAAATTTCGGCAGAAAGACTGAGTTCCGATGACGCAAAGAATCGGAAATCTCATATTTCCAGCACATTTCACAGCAAAGATTCGATGCTGTAAAACACAGATACTTCGGTTCATGATGCGAAAATTCAAGTGACCAAAATGACGAAAAAGGAAGCTCACACCTTTTCGCAGAATGAGATGCAACGTCAGCGAAGGAGGTGCCCATAAAAATAATTCTTTCAACGTAAAAATTTTCTTTTAAAAAGAGCTAATTTTTTTTTCGTGCGTGTTTAGTTTATAACATGCAGTATTTTTATACAGGTCATACGAAATTTGCATAACAGGGCAATTTATTCTTAACACATTGCGTTTAAATTAAAAGTAAATATTTGGAATACTTAATTAAATATGAGATTTTGTAGTAAATAGTTTCTGGCTGCGCACGTGCGAAACGCAGCCCCCCCCCCCCCCCCTCCCCATTTTAAAACCCCATAAATTAGGCGACTTGTATGAAAATTCCAACTGAGCGCTGTCCCTACTAAAAAGATACTATCATCTCTGCGAACCTGATTTCACTTGCTAATCCAACAAAAGTTAAGTGATGATGAGTTTTGCTCAAATTTCAAACATCAATCAAACTTCAGTTACCAAAACTCAACTATTTCTTCATATTTTTGAAACCTATATCTTCGAGTAGTTGAACTGAATTGCTCAGAAATTAGAAATAGGCTAATTATCATTGCATGCTCGTAAATTAAAATATATCAGACATCAAGAATACCAGCAAAATTTGATATTTTAATCAATTGCTAATTGATTTGCATACACATCAGAATTGTGCGCAACTGATTTCTGGACCTTGAGCGAGTCGATTCTGTTTCTTAATACTCATAGAAGAGACTGGAAATTCGAATTCAACCCACATCACCCACCGCATTGGTTTTCTTTTACAGGGCCGGTTCTCGATTCCCGCCAAAACTAGCCTTTTGAATACGGAAGCGACTGCCGATTTGAGTCCCCCCCCCCAAAAAAGGGCATCACACGTGCACAATGCCCAAGATAAACAAAGAAATTTTTTTTAATGAGCTGATAGGAAGTTATTGAACACTGCAAGGTCATGAGATTATTCACTGAGCATCCTCAATTTGACTCCGATTCCGGTTTCTTAGAGTTGTCTGGATTATTTTGATTGTAAAGTGCGTGCCAAGTTACGAATATGATATTTGTGAAAATAACTTCAATAACGTAATAACGTATATTTCTGATTTCTGATTTGTGAATTAGTCAGTTTTCAGAATGAGAAGGACAAGTAATACAAAAAACACTTTTTAAAAATGAATTCTTACTTAGTTAATTAAGAAAAAATTTAGGAAGTTAGGAATTTTTTTTATTTTAGTTACTTTTATTAAATATTTACAATTGTTGTCGGAAAGAGGGTGTGCAGTACTTCTGACGGTATGGGTTCCTGAGCACCCGTGGGCAGAAGTTGGACTTCTAGCTCACATACGTCACAAACCCTTTTTACAGGGTTTACTTCATTCATTCCTCCATAGATCGTAATTTAGATCTCAAACATAAAACTATAACCTCTGACCCAATCCACCAGTGTATTACTCTCCACGTGGAGAACTTTGAGATCACGACAGATTTAACGTCACCACACACGTTATCTTCATCTGGCAAGTTTAAACTCGCAGCCCAAGGGATGCGAATCAAACACATTACCAACCAGACTATCCCTAGCTAAAAATTACAATTGCTATAAATAATGGATCAAAAATTATACTAGCATTGAATTTTCAATGCCTATTGAGGATTCAAAGCCAATTGTGGCTTTCAAAATGCGTGCTTTTTCTACACCATTTGGAGTAACGCGATACAAATTAGAAATTTCTAATTTTCTTTGTTCTGTAATTCGAAAATACTTCAACTTCAATCAGAGAAAATCGATTCATTAACAATGTTTAATTTTTAATGCATCAAACCTTAAGAAAATAAACAGAGCTGTTTAAAATAACCGGCCGAAAACATGTTAAGCCTAACCTCATTAGCGTGGGGGGGACGAATTGAATTCGCTATTTATTTGGCAATGGGGAAATGAAAACTTATTGGGGAGAAAGTTATTTTTTAATTAATAAATAAAAAAATAATGAGTTAATACTTGAAAAACAGCTCACATCAACATAACATTTGAGCATAATAGAATGGCTTCAGTTCATATAACATCAAAATATCGTGGAAAATGTCACACCACGCCTATAGAAACCTCGTGCTCCATGTTTGCGTGCACCAAATATCAGCATGAACTAGCCCCATTCGGGGAAACAGGCTTGATATTAAATTAAATAATCTTTTTTTGCGATAAGAATTATTTATTAATTCTTATTTATTAAACAATTATTTATTTCTTTTGAGATGGGAGAAGATATTCTCAAGGTCCTGGTGCCTAACCTGGGGATGGCCGGTTTGTGAGGTCCGAACCCTTTATGATTGAAATCTGTCGCTGGCAGACTGGACTGGCGGATCGCCTTGAAAATGGCCCCAGTGTCATTTCAAGACGAGATATTCATCCCAATAAATGAAATAAGTTCTGATTCCCAACGGCGCTTGAGTGTACGCTTTTGTTGCCTGTTAACAAGAAACGATTTTAAAAAAACCTGGTTCTTGTCAATAAAAAATATCTAAAGACGCCGAGTTTTGGAATTCTTTCATCAAGCACATCCACTGATCACCATTGCAATGACCGCGAAGATATTTTTTATTGACAATAACAACAAGGTTTAACGCTCGTGATAAATTCCATTGCCATTGGGGTCCGTGCCTGCCCCGCAAGTCCCCGTTCTCGAGGGGGATGTTTAAAGGCCGGAAGGAGCGCCTTCTGTGCACAACAGGCAACAGAGGGAGAGTTGCTACATATTTTTCTTAAATACACTTTCATTTTGCCTATTTTATTGTATTGTTCGTCGTCTCCCACCCCCTTAACGGAAATATCTTTCGATAGCATACCAAAATCTTCTCAAAAGCATTCTTTTCCTCTGAATAAGGCGTTCGTTTACTCGCCTTTCCTTTTCGATCTCTTGCACCATCCTCGAAACGTGTTCAATGATCAGATAGAAGAGAGACCCCCCGCGCTTTAACTCACATTCAGTTAGGTGAAGCCCTTAAATTCTTTTTTTTTTCCAAAATCAATCAGCGCCTGCTGCTCGTTGCTTCCTAAAACTTCCCATTCGAAAATAGCTGGCTGATGAACAGTTTGCTTAGTGACTTAATCGAAGCACGAGCATCTTTGCAAAGTTTCCTTTTACCCATGTCACCAATAAGCGATGCTATTCACAAATAGGCTCTGGCTTTCCAACGGTTGGCGATGAAAAGCAGAAGTGGGAAGGGAAGGATGACCGGCAAAGTGATAGAGGAACAATTAGGGGGTGCTGTTTTCCCATTCTAGACCACTGATGAAGATTAGTAGAAGACATGCCCATATTGTCTTCTGGGCATCACCAGACTGCGGCAACAGACTGACTGCGTGAGTGGAATCGGAATCAAAAGTAAAATATCGCGTGCATTTAGAAAGAGTTTCTAACAGTTAAAAACACCATATTTTGGTTCGTTAATTTCTGTTTCATGAAGGAACTTTTTTCTGTGCTTTTGTGAGTATTTTATTTTAAGAACGTATGACGTTACGGAATTTAAGAGTTTCGAAATTATAAGTATTTGCAACTGAACGACATAAAAGTAGCCGAAGGCCAAGAATTGAACTAATATCTGAAAACGCAAGAAATACATTTATCATTGTCAGTTTAACTCAAGGATGTAAATTACAATAACTGAAATAGTAAATAAACATGTGTAGAAATGATAACAAATTTTCATTTCATTTCAAATATTTATTCAAAAAGCAGAAATAGCAATAAAAGGTTTACATTTTGAAAAAAAAATGTCAAAAAGAAAATTATTCGTGAAATTTGCATTAGTAACCAAGGATCGTATAATTTACTTTTTTTTCTAATGTCGTCAGAGTATTTATTATCGTTGCCTAATGATAACAAATTTAATTAAAAGAACATTTCCAGATCACAAAAAAGACTTCAAGTTTTAAAATGAAGATATTAAATGAATGTTTCTAACATTTTAAAGACAGACACACTGCGACTATTCAAATGATGAAAGACCCTCTTTGTGGCTAATTACTTAATGTGAGAAGTTTTAAGAATTTTGTTTACATAATAATGCAACGTTTCTCACAACTTTCACCGATTTAAAAAAAATCGGCATTATACACATTCGTCCTAGGAAATTCCTGCGATTCCCGTCTAAATCCTGTTCAACTCATTAGAATATGATTAATTATGTTGATTCAATTAAAATGTCTTGAAATCGCATTTTTTTAAAAATGAAATTTCCGTATTCTATAATTTTGAGACTAAAGATCTGCTCATTTATTCGCTCATTTTCTCTGTGTGAAAATTTGATACACTTTTAGAAATGACGGTGTGGTATTAAAATATTTTTAATCAAATTTAGGCAGAATTTCATTTGACGAAATAATAATTTCTATTACTGGATAGAACGACAGCTTATATGCCATCTAATCTCTCAGTTGACATTCATTCATCCGATGAGATTTTTTGAGAAAATCTTGAAATTTCTTTAAAATCTTCGGATTATTTGTCCTGGAGAAAGGTGGTTCCATTTGCTGTCGTTTTTCATCTCTCTTAATTGCTCACAACGGAGTCTGTTCAGAAAATTCGAACAAGACGTTAAGAAGGTTTTCTCAATCACAGAATAGGCGATGCTTCTAATGTCATTTGGGCCTTATTTTACAGAACTAGCGCCTCCACAATACAGCACAGCATAGTTTACAGGCATTTTGAGCTCCTTTGCAGTAAGTGTTTGGGGGAGGCGACAACCGTAAGATCCAGTTTGTTCAAGTGAAGCCTTCTAGAAGGAACAAGATGCCCCAAATATGTTATGACCTTCTCTAAAGCCTATTGTTCTATCTGGATTGCTATCACGGTCTTCAGAAGTTTTATTTATGTGGATTTTATTATTTAACTCTATAGCTACGCAATTCGTAGCTGGTTGTTTCCCCTTTCAGCATCTGCCGAATTTCTTGGAAAATAACACTCTTCGGCTCAAGTATTCGCATACAGCTTTGAAGATTAACTTGTTGAACTGAAACTTTTATTTTGAGGGCCTTTGATTTGTTCCAGTATCGTTCGCAGTTAGTCGTTCCCCGTTCTCGAGGGGGATGTTTAAAGGCCGGAAGGAGCGCCTTCTGTGCACGATCTGACCACAGTCGCAACACCCTCATCGAAATGAATGCGGCTCTGATTCGTGGTCAGTGCGCCCCCTCGGTCGGCAGAGGAGCGAGCTCCTTTGCGCCTCGCCCCGGAGAGTTCACTCGGGACAGTTTTACTGCGACCTTCCTTATTTCTAGAAAGAGAAACTTCTCTTGACAGTTTGAACAGTTCAGACTGAACATTCTCGCGTGTGTTTCGACTCTGGTGCGACTGGCGATGTGGATCTACTCTGAGAGGAATCTGTTCTAAACTGGAGCGCATTTGATGGCACAAAACGAGTGTCCTCATCCACAAAAGTGCCCAGATGCAAACTGGAGTATTATCAAATCTTGCAAGTTTCTGAGAGTAAAGCATTGCGCATTAAAGCAAAGAATTGAAACTCAGAAAAAGGAAATTTTTCTCTTTATAAAAAGACAGAAAATGTGTATACATATTCGAATAAAAATACATATATTCTAAAAAAATAAGATTCGAAATATATATCCGAGATAAAATCAAAGCGTTGTAGCAAAAGAAGGTTTACAATCATTATCACTATTTTTTTATTATTCAAAGATCGTAATTTCAAAAAGTGATTTCTATTTTTATTTTTTGTTATCAATAATAACATTCGTGAATGTTACAAGAATATCATGTGTGAATAAATAAAATATGCGATAAGAATAAATATTATCATACAAATAAAATGACGAAATTAAAATTATGGCCGTTTCGAAAAATAAATTCATAAAATTTATAAGAATTAAAAAAAATTTAAAACGTGAAAAGTTCAAAGCAGAACGTCTTTTTTTAAGTGCTGGTTTAGGGATAAAGAGTAAGGACTCTAAGTACCTATTTATAAAATATCTACTAAAAGGCTACTGATGAAAACCAATGCAAAAAATGATGTGAAACATAATTAGGATTTAGTTGTCATCTTGTCAATTTATAAACTATTACCTTGTGTCATCAGAGCGTTACTATTCGTTTAATTGTAATGGCCAAATGTTTTTTTTTTCTTCTTTCTTTTATTGATATTTTCTTTGAGCAAGAATTAAGACTTTTCCTATTATACATTACACCATTTTGATACAAAAATGTAATCATTAAAATAAAAATCGTCATTTGCAATAGTATCTTGCATAACTGGACAATGATATCTTGATAACTTGCATAAACTGGACGAAAAAATTGAGGTTGTCTACAGCAAACTTAGAGCGAATAGGACCCTAATGTTTCGAAGATCCCGATTTCCAGAGGGTAGAAGAAAGGGCCTGGCCCACCCTTCTCAGAAAAACAGCAGGATTTTAGTATGGAAGGATGACGCAGGATTACTATCTCGTTTTCCAAGGACGATTCCTCCATCGTTCCATTGCTGATCTGGGGCAATTAAACAACCAGACGCTCATTTGCCGATTTCCTGAGTCACCCATTACGATGGCTGGATTGCGCGCATTTCGGGAAGTTATCCAATTAAGCTGGTGAAATGCGTCGTCTGTTCCAAACATCCAATCAAATTAGTTCGTTTCTGTCCTCCAGAAATTCTTTGTTATTTCGGTAGATTATCGAATGCGTCGGTGAAGCATTTCCGAACATGCGGGCGTAATGATTTGGATCAACAGCTGTTCCAAAGTTTACTTCTCATTTTACTCTCCGCGTTCCACCTGTACGAATGGCATGATTAAAGAATCACGAAAAAAACAGCATGGAATAATTCGGATTCAAAATGAACTCCTACAAATGCGATTAACCCCTTGACTTGCGAATTTATTTAACTTTCTAATTAGATGGCACACCCTATTTTCTTCATTTATTGTGAATTTGAGTTTTTAAAATAATATATGGAGCATTTAGGATATTAAAAGCGTTTCGAACTGCTCTTTGCCTATTTAAATACTTAATTCTGTCTTAGTTGCAGACTTGAAGCTAAAAATTCAGTCATTCGATGTGCGTGTCAGACACGTCATTGTATGCGAAGAGCTTCAGTTTCTTCCTATTCGTACAACTCAGTGAACAAAATAAGAGAAAAATACTAAAAATTGATATCTGCTATGCATATTTCAATGTATCATGTCAGAACATCATTTCTCGAATGGCCAATCATTGAAAACGTTTTACTTAATTAAACAATCGAATAAACTAAAAAACTTTTTTTTATTAATGTTTGAAGAAAACATCTCAACAAAAAGTGGCAGATTTTGCAAACGTATGGATTAATCATACTTTGTAAGCTATTTTTGAAAAAGATTTTTATTCAAGTTTGATGAAAGTTTTCGTAAAGTTAAAAAAGCTGAAAAGATCATCTCAATAAAAAGTGGCACATTGGTGATTAAAAAGGTCTTTATTTCGAAATTGCAGCCAGTTACCAATATTTTTGAGTCTTCTGAGGCCTATTGTTGAGAAAGTCGAAATTTAAAATTTCAATTCTTTGCCGACGCATTTTTGTTGACACCAAAACCCCAATCCCGTTAAACCCTCACGGAAACACCACTTGCTCGTGCAAGTTAAATCATATTTTTAATCATTTTAGTTAGTAATTTTACTATTGCAAGCGATCCAAAAAACTTTGTCTCTCATTTATTGTTTAAAAGATATCACATTTCCTATTTATTTCATTTCATATAATCACCTGCTCAAAGAGACATTTTTCTAGGTTTTATTTGCTGTAGTTATTAACTTATTTTTTTAAAATCAGAACTTTTGTAAATACAATGGCAACGCGTTATTAAAAGTTGGTTTTTTTAGATGCTTGTGTAAATAATAACATTTAAATTCAATGCCCGTGTATTTTTGCAGTCTCCAAAAGTCTCATCCCCCAAACAACATCGTGTTTTCACATGATAAAAAGTAACGCACTTGAACTAAGAGTACACAATACATATTACACCACTTATATTTTGGAATCCTTTTCTCGTTTCTCTGGAGTTGAAAAATGATTAGGATCGCGCTAAAGTGTCAAATGAGCAATATTTCATAAAATGTCATTCCCTCAATCAGATATTTGCCAGGAATTTTGTTCTTTTTTCACATTTTTTTCAACATTTTCATTTTTTCGACGTTTATTACTTTTAGTTCTCACATCCTATTTCTGAAGCCTTTGCAATGGGGCGATGTGGAAATGAGTTGAGGAGGAGCCTCTGCTCTGAATGTGACAATCCTCTTCGAATAGCACTCGCCCTGCTCTGAAATGGGACGCTCCGCTGCATTCGTTTCCCAAGTTTTGGCAATCACTGTGCGGACTGAAGGACGTCACTGCGCGCAGTTTCTCTCAGTGGACATCAGCCCTAATTTGTCATCACAGTTTCAAAGGTTTAATGCAGAATTCTCCGCCTTCATTTTAATGATGCGTTAGTAGTTGCTAGCCATCTTTCGTCGGGTTCTTGTTTCATTCCAAAGGAAGTTTATAACGCATGATCCGATATTGCAATGGTGCCTATTTTCTGTTCCTTGATTGCAAGAGCATTCACTGAGAGCCTTCTACTGCAACCAGCCAAAGGACCCGATAAGCTCATCATAAACCTTCAGATTGTCCGATCCGCTTACCGTCCAATGGGCCTCTCTTCACAGGCTTCACTGGAGACGCCGACGCAGCGTCCATCGCGGCAGCACGGAAGCCACGGGGAGCTCCCCAACACCGATCTCAATTCCATTATTTTTTTTTTTTTGCGCAACCTGGTATTTCGCAGTTTCTTCGCTAAAACAGCAAAGGGGGGGGAGAGAAAAACAGCATTCTTTTAGCATTCTCGAGTCTACTCTGTTCTTTATGAGCACGAACCTTCTAAATGTAATTAAAATCGTAATAATCAGAGTTGCACGTGCATCTGATTGTGCATTGTTTTACGCTACGCTGTCATTTTCATTTCTTTCTTTCGCACGCTCTTAATTCCCACTGCAACGCACTCTACATGCATTCTGTGCTGATTTTATGATATACAATCAGCAAAAATGCATTGACAAAGAATAGGCAAATCAAATTATAATTTTATCTTCTTTGTTTTGAAACATGGAAGGTAAATACGGGATTAAATAATTATGGGGGGAAATGAAAACGTTGCATGATTTGCTTAAAAAATATTTTTACAAATGAATAGTTGAAGAACAATATTTTTTTTTAAAAGTTACTACCTAAACCTTGTTTCGCATTTATTGAATGGAAACAATAAAAATCGCTCAGAGTTGAAAACCATCGCTCTCCTGAGTATGTTTGTGAACACTTAGTGGCTTCGGGTTTAACCATCTTTCTTGTGAGGTTTTAAAAGGGCATTGCAGTAGATTCAGACAGCGCACTATTGCAAAATCCAACTATGCTGAGGACGAACAAATTCTAGCGTCTTTTTTTTTAATGAAAAATTAATTATTCGACCAACTGTTTTGAAGATTTCCCCCGTGCTTCGATTTGGAGACAGAAAATTCGGCACTTATTGAGAAGCAAACACTCAGAAACGAAGAAGGATTGCAGCAATCGTGGCCCTGAAATCGCCCTCGGGTGACTATGTGGCAAAAACAGGCGGCAGAATGTAGAAATGGATGCGATATTAGCAGACATTCGCTTATTACTCAGCGTGCTGTCATCCCCCCTAGTAAATAGCTCCCCCTGAATAGGGATGAAGGAAGTCATTAAATTCGGATCGATATCATAACTATTTATCGAAATTCTGTTGCCAAAAAGTAACGGAGTGAAACATAAGCGAAAACATGCAGTTGGAGAACGTGTAAGATTACGTCTATTTTAATAATCCAAAAAACAGTTGTTTTAACTTAAGTGGCAAAAGGGGTTATTATATTTTCAGAGAAGAAACTACAAAAGTCAATAGCTTTGATTAACTATGATAACTATATTAAAATAATTTAAGGATAAGATTAGTTAATCTTTTGATCTTGTCATCCAAAAGATAATCAGAGTAGTTTAATTAAAAAATATTTGTACTCGATATCCTACAATCTAAAGAAATCCTCCTACTATCGTTTAAAAATTAAACTGAAAGTAATATTTGCAGCAAAATATTTTTTATTTGAATTACCTCCTAGAAAAATTCGGAGTGTAGATATTTTTGATACTGTGGAAAGATTTTTTTTTCTTGAGTCCTTTTAATGAGTCCTTAATTTTTTTAAGAATGATAAAAAGTTTAAATAAACTTCTTGAGTGATAACTTGCAATGTTAAAAATATGTGAATCAATTTGAAATACCTGCAATATTTTTATTTCATAAGAATAGCAGCATTCAAGAAAAAATTATCATTTCTAAAGACAGAAACAATTTTAATAATAATATAAAAATCAAATTAATTAGCCCCAAACAATTCCATTTGCTTCACAGAGTTTGGAAGTTTAAATTTTTTTTTCATTAATATGAGTTTCTATATTTTACACACCATAGTGAATTTTTGGTTTCAATTATATGACTATGAAGAATAAAAGTCAGCTTTAGTTCATTTATTGAGACTATCTGAATTTCCTGCAAAATATCTATTATTTCGTATAAAAGTAAAAGATCAAAGAGACTCATTGGGTGAAAATGGAACGTAGTTACATAGGCAAATATTGCTTTCTTAATCAAATCGATTGCTGAACAATACACAAATTCGTGTGATCTGCGTCATTCCACTGCTCGGTTCGTTTACTGTTCTGTGAAGACGAGCACACACAAAAGGAATATGGCGGTCCGATTCTATTTGTGGCAATCTACTCGGCAAGAAGCTCCTGCTAATCAGAGAGTAAACAACAGCTGCTGTTTGCCGCGCAATTAAGTTCCCCGCTCTTCTTCCTAGAGATAACGAGAAGACCCCCATCGCCCTAATTGCGTCGTGTCACTCTGTGACGAGATAGTCACGTTTCCATCGGTATAAAAGCTGGACTGCCGAAGGACCCTCTCACAACAGTCAGCCACAAGCATTCAGCAATGTCTTGGCTTTCAGTTTTATCCCTTTGCGTGGTGCTCTTCGCATCCAACGCAGATGCTCTCTCTCTCGCAAAGTCTTGGGTTCAGGATGAAGGAACGGCTATTTATTTCTTGAATCGTGCCATAGAATACTTGAGAGAATGTGGAGTTTTGAAGATTGATCAGGAACGAGATGCGATCGAAACTATGTTTGAAACCAGTTCGCTATATCAAAAGAATGCAAAACCTAGTAAGATAAAGCATTCTGTTGCTTCTAAATTGGCTGAAATAATCATAGAAGGCTTGGAAGGAGCAAGTGACACGTCGTATAAGATGGACTGCGTCTCTCAAGCAATTGCTAGTGCCTCAGAAGCGACAACTGGTACTGTGGATGATAATTTTATAGAGTCTGTCCAAGAGCTAGTAGTAGTAATGTACAACAATGATATCGAAGATAAATTGGAAGAAATAGAAGAAATTGCAATAAGTCAGCAGGCAGCAGCTGCTGAAAGTCAAATTTTGGCAGCACAATCTGACTTTGAAACAGTCCAGACTCAGTCGTCAGTGCAGAATGATATGCAACAACAAACCACATTAGATATTTCATCGTCGACTTCTAATCAGATTGAATCCCAGCAGTATGCAGACAGTCAAATTCAACAAGTGTCAGGGGCAGAAATACAAGTTCAACAGTCCACAGAATTTCAAACTGCTATGCAACAGTCTTCTGGTCAACTTCAGTCCCAGCAATCCTCTTCCGTCCAACAGGATTTTAGTACCCAACAGCAACAACTAACTTCTCAGCTGCAGGCTTCTAGCAATCAACAGCAATCTGTAACTTCGCAAACTTCTATAGCTCAGCAGCAATATGAAGCTTCTCAACAGCAGTCTTCAGTCTCTCAA
>JAOUZG010029365.1:2262300-2293502 GCA_026289955.1 Argiope argentata
CATAAATATGATTTATAAAAATGAACTAAAACTAAGTTGGTCACTGCTTTTATGAAAACAATTTCTTACATGACAACGAAATAATGCTTTTTAATGTGTAAGCATTTGTGTAATAATATAATTTACAACTACTTGTTTATCAATTCCTGGTGATATAGGAGTAATCATAATTTCTTTCCGGACGAAGCAATATTGCTGGCACATTATTTAATTGAATCTCGCACAACTTTCTAAAAAACTCTACTTGCATACAAAAAACTCTACTTGCATACAAATTTCTGATAAGCTTTCAGCAATGCGGAACAGTCTTGACTCATGATGAATGTCAGAGAGATAAAGCTTTGCAGTCAGTTTACTCTGTTTTGTGTTAAATGTTAGTGACCATATTAAATTGAAATAAATTCTTTAGAAATCAGATTCATTATTTAAAAAAAATTCTCTTATTTATTATTTACATATTATCTTTTTATTTATAAGTAAAAAATATTACAAACCTTAGATGAATTTTCAGTCCGAAATATTCCAGACTCTGATACAAAATATAGAATCTTGGCTAAGCAGATGAATGGTTGTACTTTCAAAATCCAATAAATAATTAAAACAAAATAAATTTAAAAATAATCACACAATTAATGGTTTCAATATTTCCAAAACCAAGATACATTCAATCTAATATGTTGTAACGTTTTGGCCGGGGCTACTGGTGAGTTGGGCCGAAATCAAACCAGGACTTGGAGAAATAAAAATCTATTTATTTCCAGCTATAATACATATATATTTTGCACAATTACACCTTCTTGATTAAATATGTTACGAACACATAGGCAATTAAGTTCAGAGTTCCACTAGGGAAAGGTGCTGTGCCTCAAATAGTAAGGTAGTCTCTCTCGTAGATGAAGACGGAGGGTGGAGTTCTTGAAATTCCCGCAAGATCTGGCCCGAGGTTCGGGATTCTCTGCTTGTCGATAAACCTGCTGGGTTTAGTAGAGCGTAAGGTGATGAACTGGCTGGAAGAGCAACTCAGGAGACAGTTGTTCAACTAATTGGTGGTATTCCCAAAGCTCGGATGAGCTTTCACACTTCAGACGAGACGCTGAATGGTTCCAAAGGTTCCGATGAACTCCACGTGGGCTCGGCTACAGGGCGAGGCGACCTACGTACATTCCAAATTCTCTCCTGAGAATTTTCCACAGAATTCCAAGTTGAATTCTCGCTCCAATCACCAGCTGTTGCTCCGTCAGTCTGCTCCTAACACTTGGCTCCTTTTCTGGCTCTCTCTCTCTCCCCTTTTTATCTCGGTCTCAAAAACCGGCCCTCAATGGCAAATGACCAATCTGCTTTATTCTCAACTTTTTTGATCATCTGACTCAAGTTACCCTTCCTGTCACAAGAGAGGGGGAAACGGCGTCTAGCAAGGAGACGTCTTGGTTCCGTCTAGTCTGCAATCTTCACCTTCCACAAATTCCTCCGTTATCTATAGTTGCTTTCCCGTGGGAAAGCAATTTGATACATTCCTCCTTATCTATCCGAAAACGTCACAATGTGCATTTTACAATTTAATTCATTATTTTCCCTTCCAATTTATGTACATTGAATTAAGTTGGTTATATTCCACGTTTAGAAAAGCTGAGTAATAGAATTCATCCAGACGTTTTTCCAAAAAACTATATTTTTCTTTTTTTTTCAATATGGTAAAAAGGAACCATTTGATTAATATTTAGGATATTTTCCTTTTTGTGAAAATCAGGTAGAAATTAGGAGTATCCCAGCTACACAGAATCACTAGGCAATGTTGCAAATGTTTAAAACTAAATTTTGTCTGTTTCCTTTCTCATTTAAGTCTATTTAATATTTTTTAGGTAAATAATTTATTTATAAAATTTTTTAAAAAAGGAACATTTTATTAAAATTCGTTGTTAGTACTAAAACTATTGATAAAGAATTGAAGCCATTCTTTGGAGATGAGTCCGAAGTCTTACATTTTCATAGACAAGCAGATTTTGCCCATCCTCCTGGATTGAAAAATTACTAAACGTAATTATTATTAAAACTAAAGTCTGGTCAAATAAAATTCTATTAATATTGAATTATTCAATTACTCTTTCTTAATTATAGGATTCTCTAATATTAACAGAATTATGAAAAGCAATTAAATGCCCCGAAATCGAAGTGTTTCAAAAATTAATCGGTGATGAATATTATGCTCTAAGATTCCGTCTAACATTCCCGCTGCCATCCGTACGATTTTCTGGGTAAGCAGAGAAAATCTAAAATATCTAATTCAAAGAGTAACTTTTCCAAACAAGTTTGAGTGGTTCACGACCCCCTTTCTCGTGATGTCCCAAGACCTCTACAATGAGAAAGGGAGTTTTATTGTTTTATTAGGGGTGGTTTGGTGGCTCAAATGACCTTCTGAATGTAACTCTCCCACACAGCAGTATCTCCTGGGGAAGAGGAATCTTTTCTTGTTGGGTGTTATTCGGCTTGCCAATAAAACCTTTTAAGCTTCTTTTTCGTTAGTTTAGTCACCGCCTTATTCCCCCCCCCACTGATAGGAGGCGCTTTTGTTGACATCGGGTTTCTTTCTCTGTATATGACACTCTTAAGCACTCAAAATATTAATTTTGAAGCAGAAGTGATTCGATTCCAATTAATTCAATAATGTGTCAATAGAATTGCAATTTATTAAAGCAATGGAATTTCATTGCATTGGCTTCGTAATTTACATAACTACAATTTCCAAGATAGTTTGGATTTTTTTAAAAAAATTACAACTATTATTGCTACCATGGGCTTTTGCATACATTGAAAGCTAATGGGATCACTTAAAAAATTTATCCCGGATTTAATTACAAATTCAAGCAACGTCTTGACTAGAATCCCTCGAATCATGAAATGAGAAAACTGCTGATATTCATTAAGTAGGAGAAACGAATAAAGAGCGATAAATACATTATAACGCGAACCTAGGTTTTTAGGTTTATCAGACAGCAAATCCTCAAGTGACGTCACTTTCGTCGTCGTTTGCCGATGAAAGTACTGACGATATTTTGCCGTGTGATAGGGCCTTAAGATTAGAGTTCAGATTCCTACCAAGTACAACAAATAAAAAGACAATGGTAACAAAAACGGTAAAAGTAAGATTTAGTGTGCCTCTTGCTGCGCAAGGATCCCAAGTCGCCAATAAAGATGGCGAACAAAGTAAACTAAAACTTCTGTGGAATAGTTACTGTTACCACTTTCCATAATATAATAACAATTATTTTTTACCGATAAGTATTGTATTTTTCAAACCGGCTGCGCCATCTGTAGGGTGCAGAACAAAAGTTAGAACATGCGATGTTTTCGGCATCTGTAGAAGGCGCCGGAGATAATTTTTAAACTTAAAACAAAACATCCTACGTCTTCGCTAGCTGCGGGAGAAGGAACCTAGCGGCTTCGCTAGCACATTGAACATAAAGACTGCGCCGATAACGGTGCTTAATCAAAAGAGAAAGAACGGAGGAAGAAGCAATCATCTCAATATAAAATTTCAGACAAGCATCCTCATAAAAAATATACATAGATTCCACTCATCCTTTATCCATTCTACAGGTTCGAAATTTTGTCTTCCATTCTATTTAGTTGACATCCATTCTTGACCAATTACCGACATAACAAATTTTCAAAGAAACCAACCATTTGAGGAAAAAAAGAATTACCAGAACTGCGAATAATTCCATTATATCTAACTTTTAAAGTAAAAATGCAGGCGATTTAGTAAAATACGAATTCAGACGATTTTTTTAAAGCGCATATTGACAGTTAAATATTGCAAAAGAATAAAGAATTTCTGTTCGTGTTCACATTTAAAACAAAGTTGCAGTGTCTTAATTATTGTAAAATAACTTTTAATTATAATAAAGAACAAAATTTAAATCTTCAATCGATATTTTTTAATTAACATTTTTCATAAAATAGTCGTAGTTCATCTTCAACTCAACCATTGTTAAAAGTAGTACACAAAGCAACATTAAGGTTGTCATATTGGCGACAAACTGGGGGACACACACTAATCTTCAAATTAACCAAAAAAAAAAAAAAAAAACATTTAATGATGCAATAAAAATCAAAAGGAAATGACAAGGGATCATTTTGTGAAAAATTGCCCTAAAAATTCAATTTTACTATTTGAATAATTTTCAAGTTGTGCCTTTACTCATGTATCGTATTACTGATTGAAAATATCTGACAGAAAGAGATTCGATATATTATGAAGAAACATTTCTTTTAAATTGGAGAAATAATGCTTTGTTTATGAAAAAACGTAGTAACTGGGAAGCAAGGTTTTTCAATAATTTACAATAGAAGAGATTACCCATTAACATAGGTGAGAGTAAATTGATATCTAAGAAATATCATGTAGATAAAGAATGTTAATGAAAAATTATAGCCTAATTGTACTTGATAGTTATTTAAAACATCATTCTCAGAAATGCATTCTACACTGCTGTTCCTTAAATTAAGATAGTTCAAGGCAATTCAATTTTAAAGGTGTTTTATTTTTCTATATAATTTTATAACCACATTTCACGAATATTTTATCTTATGATTCAACTAGAATTTCATAGAATACCTGTGATACTTACAGTCCCACTTTTTGTTTTAAAATATAATATCAATAAATATCAAATTAACTGACAAGTGGTTCATATATTTTCCAACATAATTTAAATGAATTATTCGATTTCTAAAAGGTACAACAAACTTTTCCTGTTTATTTTTGGGCTTACTTCAAAAGTAAATTTTTTATGTATATAAATACCCTTAAAATTGCAGAGATAAAATACTATTAAAAATTTTATGGATTTGATCAAATATATTAATATAAATCATCAAAAGTAGCTACATGTTAAAAATAAATATATATTCAAAAACTTAAATAGTCTATTATTACAAATAATATTTGGCTGCTAATCACTTATCTTTCCTCTTTAATTTGACAGAATTTTATGAAAGTCAAATAATTTTATTTTGCTGACATACAGATGCTCACAGACATTTCTTAAAAGTCTTTATACTTAATAATAATTTACAAAATAGTACTTAGTACAAAGTAAATATTTTTTCTCTCCAACAAAACCTTTATTTTTATAGATGAGCCTATCATTTTGACATACACTGCATAATATGCCCTTTAACAGTATGATAAAATAAATATTTGAGAGAATTTTCTTGCCCAGTAAAGTTTGTAACAGTATAATTTCAAGGTGCATCTCCTTTAATAGATCAAAAGAATATTACAGGAAAACTGAAAGAAACTTAATGAACATTTACATTATTTCTTAACCGAAAAGAACCAATTAAAAAAAAGGCATTCAAGAAATCTACTTATTATAGAAATAAATGTGTGTACATATTCTAGCTCTAAGGCCAGACTACTGACTGTCCAAGATTTCTTCCAGACAAACATTTATGCTTACAGGGGGCATTATAGAAACAAGTGTCAATAGGGAAGACCAATTTTGAATGGATGGAAGTCGAAGGCTTATTCTTTATCTTAGCGAAAAAATGAAGCGATTAAAAAAAAAAGTTGCTTATTCATCCTCTCGCTTTAGCCGAAGTTGCATGTATCTTGGAAATTTTATTTATCTATATAAAATTTGGTTACTTAATTGCTGATTAATCAATTGATATGATTAATAATTTAAGTTGCAGAAAGTGAAATGAAGAAACAATATATTATAATATTCTTTAAAATTTATTATTTAATTTTAAAAACTGAAATTTAATAAAATAGTTGTTGTAAATTAGGACATAACTTTTAAACATAAATAAGATTATCTCTTGAATTGATCAATATATGGAATAGGAAAATAAAGAAATCCTTTTCAAGGTCATATATTTTTAAAACAATTGAAACTTTTAAAGCAAATTATTCTCAGCTGTTTGCATTAGAAAAAAATGATTACTGATTTTGAACTCTTCCTTTGAAAAGTGTATTGGAAAATTTATTTTAAGAAGGTTCGTGCAGTAAACTTTGATTTTTATTATTTTTTAATTATATTTTACAATTCAATACTTTATTTTCATCAAAATTATAGAATAATTTCCTTAAATCTAGGCATAATTCTTCTACCTCATTTATTATAATTAAAAAGATGAGAAAAATTATTTCTTGAAGTTTTTGCTCTTAGTGTTAAATAATAATTATGAGAAACTGTATTTATAGTTTTAAAAGTAAAAAGAATTACTTTGAAATTAAAAATACTGATTCTATTATGTTATATTAAAATATATAGATTAGAATGATTCAACTTTTTTTCTGGATTTGAATGAATGTATTCAATTGTTAAGAAATAATTCTAAATTTTTATTGCAAAATATTATTCAATGGCATGAAGAAATAATTAAATTTTTGGTAGTGCATTATTTTTTCCCAATAAAATAAAGAAAGATAGACATTTATTCAGGCTTGTGTTCTCGCCTTCCTGTTATTTTAATAGCTTTCCTTCATAGATAGGATTACAAGAATCTAAAAACTTATGCATGTTAATGTGAGTTAGAAAAATTAAAATATTTAACGAGATTTCTTCTACTCTGGTATACTGATTGTGATAGTAAAAAGGAGACAGATAAGTAATTTTAAATGACATTGATGAGCTTTTAATAGAAAGATGTAGGACATAAAGAGTGAAAAATTTTCAACATTGAAAAGATAAAAAGAATGCGGAAATTTATGGATCCTTTATAGCCACGCAGCTCATGACGGATAATATACATTGAAAAGAATAACTCGTATACCATTCTATTATTTGAATTGACAATTTGTGAGAAAAAGTTTTCTTTCAAATAATTAAATTTCTTTTTTCAAGCCAAAAGAAATGAATAAATGGTCTGGAATACAAAAGTGTACTTTTACAATGCTTTTCGTAGAATAAAAAGGTATGTTGAGCTTTTTTACTTCAGTTCGAGGGCATTTAACACGCACCTGAAGGAACACTTGAATTATTTTTAAATTTAAAATACTTTTACATATAAATGCAGAATTAGTTGTGTTGTAGAAAGCTTGTGCATATTGGAAATGTGTTTGATCTTTGAAAATCGATAAAATGGTAATTGTTAATTGAGTTTTGGAAAAAAGTATATATGTCAAAAAAATTAAATTAAAAATTTTTTTTGGAGGTTTTAAGAATATTTAACAATGGATATTTTACTTTGTAACAGAATAAAAGCAACCTTTCATAAAAATTATGAAATAATTACAATTATTATCTTATATTGAATTAGACAAATTACTTCATGTATGTAGCAGAGAATTTGACCTCAATTAGTTGCATAAATTTGAAAGAAATAAAATGAAAATTAATTTTTTTTATCATGCAAGATTCTACTTAATTTTCAATCCCTGCTTGTGCAGTCATTAGACATACAAATAATTATTCAGTTTTTCTATTTGATTTGCACTGCTCATTCTGTATATATGACAGGAATAATAAACAATAAGTCCAAGTACACAAATAGTTTTCAGCCCAGTGAATTATTTTTTGAATTTGTTTTCGAAAATTAAATGCAATACATCAAATATCCTAAATTTGAAGCGCCAACATAAGAAACTTGAATGAATTTCTATCTCTGCGAAATGGACTCTTCCTGTAGAACCTGTTTCTAAAGTGCCCTCTGTAAACATAGACGTTTGTCTGGAAGAGATCTTGTCATGGGCAGTATTTGATTTAGAGCTACCAAACTTGGCACATATATACTCTGAAGGGTGGAAATGTGTATCGCATGTTTTTCTAAAATTTTAATATATTTAGCAAAATGTTGGCACATTTCCATAATTTTCAGACATAAAAAAAAAATTAAGTCAACTATCACTTTAAATTATATCAGAAGAGAATATTTTCAGCACATGTCTGTACGAAATGAAATATTCCCTAAAAAAATAAATACAAGAAAAGTTTGATATGACCATTTACAACACGTTATTAATTTAACAATCAGTTTTATTTAAAAGCAAACATTGCTTAATGTATATCCATTATAAATCAGAAACCAGCAGCTAATTTGTATACCTTTAGTAATAACCATACAACTGACAAAATAAGTGTCCAAATGAAGTAAATAATTATATTTTAAGTAACCTGAGTCAATAACTGCTATGGTGAATAATAAATTTTGATCTTCTGCCCAGTGAATCATATTAAACAAAATATTTTTTTGATTCTCTAATACCTATTCTAATAAAACAGATGAAATGTGTGTGTAGATGCTCCATAGACCATTTGACCTACAGTTACAAAATTTGGCACATTTATACTTTGACAGATGGGAATGTACCCCAAAACCATTTTGATTCAATAACATTTAAGCTGAATTTTTTTCTGTGATAACTTCCAAAAATATCATTGCACGAAAACAAATAAAAATATTATCTTTTTAATGATACCAATGCAATTTTTCTGAATCTTTATAATTTTTTATGTATAATTTCTAATAATAGATTGCATTGTTGTCCTAAAGTACAAACTGTTATCGTAGTTTCATTAACTATCTCATTGCATTATTTTCCTCCTGTTTAATATCTATGATGTTTATTAGATTTAAAAAAAAGTACAATGCCATTAAATATTACAAAAAAATTACTAACTATTTATGTTTTTAATAGTGCTATAATATGAGATTATATTAGCAAGATTCATATACACATTGAAGAGAGATGTAAAACAATTAAAACAACATTGCTATAACTCTGATAGTTTGTGAAAATCCAAGAACGTAAATTTATGTTTAGATAGTTCAAATAAAATTAAGCGTAACCAATATTCCTTGTGAACTAATTGGTAGTCAAAGGCAACCAGACCTCTTTCATCAGAAAGAGAAGGTATCAGAAATGTCACAAAATCTTACACTAATAACAAGATTTAAAAATTTATGAAAATTAAACAATACAGCTAAGATAATTTAAAACAGCATCTTAGAGAGAAGTGTTTATATTTTAAACTAGCATACAAAGCATGTTTATGCTATAATTATTTTAGAAGTTGCAGGTTGACTGGTGTCCATTGGTAAGGAATTCAATACAATATTAGTATAAAATAAACAGAGAATACGAAATAAATTTTGTAATATCTGAAAATATGAGAGAACCATAAACATAGTTATATTTATTGATTTAACTGTAATTAAATTTAGCAATTATTGCTAAAAAACCAGATGGCTGGAGGTCATAAATCAATTTTATGTGACTTTACACTAACAAGAACTTAAAAATCTTCCCTAATATTTAAGCTATGCAAATATTTACATTTTAAATTGACATAAAATATATTTTTACAATAATTATTTTACAAGTTGCAAGAAATTAAAAGAACTAATTTATTTATATATATAGGCCAAAAATATTTTGATAATTTAATTAAATGTTATAATACCAGCAAACCAGTTGGTGGCCCAATGCAGCAGTGTACTGTTTTTTTAAAATTATTAACATTAGTTCATCTTTGACAATGATCAAATTTATTATTAATACACTGAACAACAGGATTTTAATGAAATGACATGAAACATGTTGTTCTGATCCTAATACTTTTTACGGTGATTAAGTTTGCGAATAAATTTAGAGATATAAAAAAATTAGCTTTCTTAAATATTTAACTAATTCTTATTTTGGATAAAAATTTGTAATGAATTACTTATTTCGTGCTTAACTTCTTTAGACACATGGATAAACTTAATTAGCATAAATGTAAATAAAAAGTACTAAAAAAATTCAAAGATTTCATAAATATTAATGCTTATGTTTTGTATTACTGATTATAAAATTTTTTATTATTAGTAAAGGGGGATATAGGTTTAAAATTAACACACATCCAACTATAAAATCAATGCAAATATAGATACTTGCTAATATAGTAGAAAGAAAAACAAAATAAATACGAAATAAAAATACTGACATATAAATTTGACACTAACCTTTTGAAGAATTACTTAAATACTAATCATCACTTCATGAATAAACATATAATGGCAAACAAACAAGACATAGATACAAACATTTTATATTATTTTTTAAAATAGAGAAATTAAAATTCATCAATTTAATAATAACAGACAATTTGTTTCATTTTATTAAATGCATTTAAATAGCATGAACTTTTAGAACAGAGAAAGGAAATTCATTTATACATTTGAGAATGCTAATAATGCTCTTTGTGCTAAAAAAATTAATGCATTTTGTTACAATGTAAGCAAATTTCTTTTATGTATAATTAATGCTTAGCCATTTCTACAATACCTAAAAAAAATGAGATATATGTAATATATAACTTCTAGATATTCAAATTCCCACCCACTTAATATATAAAACAGATAGTTTAATAGCTTAGCAAAGTACATATACATTTAAGAGTTTCATAACACAGAAGGTCTTCGAAGTAAAAAATCATATTGTTAACGATGACATACATTTAAAAATGAAATCCTCTATGCTCTTTGAAGGTATTTTTTCAGTGATCCTAACATTCAATCATTGATTTGAAAATAAAACACATATAGTGATCTTTCAGTTTAACTCAAAAAGACGGCACAAAACTTCACTCACATTCTTCCTTTAATCTATCAAGAATGTATTTATACTTTTCTTCCAGTTCTGTATACATGTGATCAAGCTGCTCTATTCTTTGTTCACGAGGTATAGGATTTGCAGCAGCTTTTAATTCATCAGGAGTGAGATTTTTCTGCAATTTTTCCATATCTAATTTTTCACGTTGAAAAGGAATGTTTAAGCGGTTCTTAACATCTAATCTATATGCTCTATATTCATCTGGATTTTCTACATTTGTGTTTTTTAAACGTAATATTTCATAAACTCTCCTAGCTTGCTTTTTATTAATTTTAAATTTTTCTCTAGCTTCTTCTGCCATGTCAGCAGAAAAACCTTTAAACAAATTTTCTTTAGAGAAACTTGGAAGTGGTTCACATCTTTTACAATCTATAAAATCTCTAATTCTAACAAATTCCTCTGATGGATCCTCAACAGTAACATCTAAAACTTCAGGATCTTTTGCATACCAATCGCAAATATTTTCCAACAATTTTGTTCCTAAACCACATTTTTGATATGGAGGTAACACTAACATCTGACTTATTCTAGGACGAATATGAAGAGGATAAGCATAATAACGATATACAGTAGCATACCCAGCAAATGGAAATAATTTAGTGTCTCCATCTGTAATATGCTGGTGCAAAATAAAATAATCCCACCGCTCGTCACTTTCATCAATATATGAAGCTGCATCTATAAACCATAAAATAAGAGTTTGCATCCGTTGATGATATTCTAAGAAACCTGGAGTATTACAATTGGCTCTGTAGATACCGTAAGTTTCTTTTCTCCCACCGTTTTCAATAGAGAAAGAGCTAAGCATTTCTCCATAAGGCTGAAAAATTGATTCTTTGCTTAATGATTCTTTAAACGCATCCAAATCTCTAGATGGTTCCAATTCTTGTTTATTACAAATGATCTTATATACATTGTCAGGCTCTACACCACCAGTTTTGGACAGTTTGGCTTTCTCTCTGTAAGTCATCAAAAACAACGGCGAGAGTTGGCATGCAGAATAAATCATCTTCACACGCAAACCAATGTAGCCAAATATATTTTCACTATCACCAAAAAACTGGTGCGTATATTCCGGTTTAAAGTTTTTATTGTCATCATCAATATCTTCGGGAGAAGTTACAAATTTGAAGTTGATAACTTCATTGGCATTACACACATATGGATCTAGATAATCTTCAGTCAATTTTCTCTTTGTGACAGCCATATTATGATTTTATAAGGAAAACTAAGAGAACAACTTTGGAGTTTAAAAGATTCTGAAAAATTTCTAGACACACAAAATTATCACAATCACTGATTAGGGATAATAATTACCACAGACAAACGAATCAAGATCTCAATTTTATTTCCAGTAAAACAGGCGCGTAATTTACCATTGCCATACACAATATTTGAGATAAAAATATTATTTCAAGAAATTTTAAAAAATAACTTATGATTAATCATTTCATGAGATTTTAGTGATAATAAAAGGATAAAGATGAAATAAAAAGGCTTTTTCAAAAAATTAATATGAAAATGGTCTGAAAATTTGAAGAAAATAAATTATTTTTTATATTTTCAATTATTAATTCTATTATAGTTTTGTAAAGTATTGAAAACATATGTTATAAAATATTTTTAAAAAAATTATTAGTAGTATTATTAAATCATTATTATTATTATTACTAATTATTATTTATCTAGTATTTGAAAAAAAATAAAAAGTTTAGATAAAAAAAAGCAATGAATTATAACTGAAAACCGCCAATCAGCATCGTCTATTTCGTTGTCACCGTTTTTAAATGTTTTGTTGTACGTTGTCCTGCATTTAATATGATAAATTTTGTCTTAAAAATTACCCTTTCTGTATGAAATTAAAGAAAAAAAAAAAGACAAATTTATTGATGATGTAACGCGTTCTTTAATCTAAACAAACGTGAGTATTAAAAAAAAACTTAGAAACATATTTAACTGTGTGTTAAATATTTAATAAATTATAAATACGCTTATATTTCTGTATTTTCTTGCTTACCTTCTAATTAAACATTATGTACGTCATTACTTAAGAATTAGGAATATCAGATCTCTGTAAAATATTAGCTTCACTATCTCCCCCCCTCTCTCTCTCTCTATATATAGGTTTGAAATGATTGTGGCTTATTTTCTTATTTCTTGTGAGTAATATGGTAAACTATTTCTGGCAATAAAAATGCATTTAATTAAAGCTTCAGCTTCAATACCAAGAAATTTAAAAACGTTTTACCTAGCTAAATGAAAATTTCCTATAGTTTTGTGTGTGTGTTTGCGATTCACATAGTTTATCATATATTGTTAACAATGATGTTTGCAGTACCAGCTTTTTGGCATACCTGTGTATTCAATATTAGGAATATAAATTTAAAATAGTTTATAACGCAAATGCGATGAGATATTTTAATGTGACATACAAGTATTTATAAAAAATTACTTTCCTTATCTTCTAGAATTCAACTGTACCAACAATGCAATAAATTTAAATATTAACATACTTGTATATGTATATTGATGAAAAATCAAAGAATTAACAAACTTTTATAGGCATATAGTAATAGATACCTCTAAGATATCTGTAACTATGTTTCCTATTTACTTTTGAGATAAATAAACAGTTTTTAGTGAACTTAAAATCTCTGATTCTTAAATAATATAAAATGAATGAATTATAGTTTTTAAATATGAAATCAGCAGTTTCCTTGATTAATTTTTTGATTGCATATAGCTTTATTTTGATTCTTTGAAATAAGAACGATTGCCTGTTACTTAAACATGTACTTAGAAATGTCAACTAAGGATTTATGACATAAAATGTTATAATTTAATAAAAAAGAATTGGCATGAAATCCATTAAAATGTTTCGTATTTGAGATAAGTGTTTCTAAACAGGCCACTAGCCTATATATAATGGTACTTTTGTAACATAATTTTATATTGTTTTAAGTTTTGAAGAAATCTATGCAATTTACTTTTCTTGTCCTAATGGAAAAATTTGAGTAATTTTCAATTATGGGAAATGACAGAATTTTTAAATCGGTAATTAAATGAAATAAAACAAAACTGATGAAGTATTTTTAATAGAACTATGCTAATCCACTATGATTTAGGAGATAGTAATACTGGTGATAATGAAGCTTTCCATATAATTTTTCCATAATTAAAAAAACAAACAAACTATCCTTGATTTATTCAAACTGTTAAAATTTGTCTCAATGAATATTTTTCTTCAAAAGAGACCATAAGTGGAACTGAGGCTTATGAAGATCTTTTTATAGAAAATAGGCAATTAAAAAAATATTATTTTTATAAGAATTACTGAATAGAAACCAAGATAATTTTGATGTGTATTCAAAAGTAAAACATATGTTGTAAGAACATATTGAATATTTCTGTTAATGGTGTTTTGAAATGATAAATAAAAAAAAAGTTTATATAACAAATATAACCTGATCCATGTATAAATTTAGAGAGTAAGTGGTACTTTTCCATTAGACGGGCATGAGTGAAAAATCACCAAAATATAGAATTCTGTCAAATTTCTTACAGCGGTTTTAAAGTGAAAAAAGCCAAATGATTTAGAATTATGCCAAATTTCTTTGGGGATTTTTTGCTTGCACCCAGCTAACAGAAAAGTACTGAGTAATTTTATTTTGAAAAGTTTAAATCCCATCTGTTAATTTAAATAAAAATGCAAGAATATAAAAAAAAATCTTGTAATTTTCAAACACATTGTCAAGAATGGTAAAATGAATTAAATAATTTTCAATCAAAGACTTGTAAAATAAAAACCCAGACGTCTGCAATAATCGATTTAAAAAATTTAATTGCTATTTTTATGTGCTAATTATGTTTTTTTAATGTTTTGATATTTTCTGTTAGTCATTTTCTATTTGATATTTTTCAAGAAAAAAATTCCCTTGTCATCACATATTTTAATGTGAAACTAAAATAAAATGATAATAAAGAATAATTTTAAAATAAAGGGACTCATTTTCCCCAAAAAATTATACACTATATTTTAAAAAAAACTTGATTTCATTTGTAATGTATTTTTTAAACTTAAGTATAAACTTCAGAAATAAGCATTTTATATTAATAATATATGGCATTTTATCAATTGTGGCTAGTTAATGGAAAGGTATCTATATTTTTGCACTATTAACAAATCCATGTATAAGCCAACCCTCCAATTTTAGCTTTACGAAAATTTGAAACATTTTATGTTGGGTTATGCACAAAATATAAGGTAAAAGAACGTATTTTGGGAAAATTCTTTTGGTAGAGATGTTTTTTATTCAACGTTAAAATATAATGGAGCTTCAATTAATCTTTCCTTGTCTTTTTTTTTTTGTAATTTTTTAAAAAATATATTTAAAAAAATGTTATTTTTGAACTCACATGATGGTTAATCTATTTTTTTACCTGTTTGTGCAAATTCATTTTTAAAGGAATACATGAATTAAATATTTTTTTAAAAAAAATTCTAAATGAAGTTTATTGACCAATCCCATTTAAATAAATAAAATTGGAATTTGAAAATTATATTTATGCTGAGGAATACAAATTATTTAGATGCTATTTAAATTTTACTCACAAGTACTATAAAGGAAGTTTTATTAATTATTAATCAAATAATTTTATTAATTATGAACTGTGGTTACTTAGGAAAATATAACATTAGTATTATCATTTTTATTAATTGGAAATATTAATATTTTAAATAATTTCATTTACTTCTGAAGTCTTATTTGCAGTGTTTAAAATTTATATCATTCATGAAAATTATTATCATATCAGGACATGATGTTTTTAGGATGAGGTTTTTGGCGTCAACAAAAATCCACTGGCGAAAAATTGAAATTTTATTACCTGCACGAACATCTCAAAAAGCCAGCTTTCAATAACATGTTGGCATTGCATTTACCAAATCTCTGATTAAAAAAATAAGTTATTGATTGCAGCAAATAAAACCTAGAAAATTTTTATTTCGAGCACATGATTATACAAAATGAAATAAATAGAAAATGCGATATTTTTTAAAACAATAAATGCAAGACAACTTTTTTTGTTCGTTTGCAATACTAAAGTTACTAATTCAATGAAACAATTAAAATGAATAAAAATATAATTTAACTTGCATGAGCACATAGTGTTTTGCCATTCAAGAAATTATGTTGTGACATGATAGATTGAAATATGCATAGTAGATTTCATTTTATTGATAATATTAAAAATATAATTTGAATACATGTTGATTTTCTGACTAATGTTGATATTAACCATAGTGTTAATTTCTTTTATTGAATATTTATTCTGAATTCTCATAGTTTTTTTAAAACTTTGATTTTTAATTTGACGTTCTTAGGGCTCTAAGAAAATAATTTTTTCATTAGGCCCTAAAGAAATAAGGGAATTTTATCTTTATCTAAGGACATTTTAATTTTATCTAAGGGACAAAGAAGAGAAAACCTGTTTGCAACTTGGTTTTGCTTTGAGAATTCCACTATTCTCTGCTTAATTTTGAGAAAAGGAGAAGGGGACAAGATGATTTCATTATGCCTTTGCAAGGTTGAATGCAGAACTGAAATGATTTTAGAAGTTTCTTGAGAGTTTTATTCATATAATCCTCCAAATAGAATTTATGCTTATTCCAATGATTAACAAGATTGCTGAAATATCTCTGCAAGCCAACACTTAATTTTTTAATTAATTTAATTTAGCATTGCTCTGTGCATTTTATTTAAATACTAGGTGATTTTAATGTTTTATGAAGGTATTCAACAGATCTTTACAAGCAAAGGAATCTTCTCATTTGGGTCATTTTCAAATTTGACTCATTTTTAAGTTTAAATTTTTTTAAAAATAAAAATTCAAATTAATTATTCTTGTTGATTGACATTAATTTCTACATGTGTCCTGTAGATGATTTTATGATCAGCAATAAAATTAAATTTGAATTCAGACTTGTAGGGTATTTAAAAGTCACTAAAAAAACAAAAAAAGTCAGGTCTGTTATCGGACATTTTTTTTAAAGTTTCAATACAGAATAACAATTTTTTTAATATCTAAATTGTTATTGTTGTAAGAAATTAGTCTAAAATAAAAGCATATTATACATTTTTTAATAAAAAAAATATTCATTATTTTTTTGTATTGTAAATGTCAGTTCTGTTACTTTATTTTTATTTTAATATTTTATCTTTTCTCTTAAATGATTTAAATTTATGTTATACTGTATATTTAAAATAATATCATTAAAAGGTTTCATGTATCTGTCATATGACCCCCTTTTTTGTTATTAAACCTTAAAACCTTATTTTAAAAATATATATTTTGTCACAAAGTAACAGACCTGACTTTAAGAAACATAAATGTTTAAGTTTTTAGTTCTAAAAATTATAATTTTCAAACAAAAATGCAATAATTACAAACTAATTTCTATTTATTAATTAAATTAATGTAACATTTTGGTATTCAAGCAGGAAAAAATTATGTGAAAAATAATAATTTTTTTAAGCTTTCCAAAAACATCTAATGCATTTGGGAACTCATAGTATAATCTGTGTCCTTTTAGCTGCAGGTATTATGGATTTGATTAGTTCATATGGAACATAAGAAGCATCACTTTCATTCACTGGGAAACTCTTTGTTTCGTCTACGGCATTTAAGTACATAATTTTTAATTCACCATCTTCTTCAATGTTTCCTTGGGCTATAGCAGCATAAGTATATTTATATTTTCTTCTATTTTCTCCAGTAAATTCAACAAGAAGATATACCCCGTCATGAATATCATCAGGTGAGAAATTGCCAATAGTACAGGTTAATGGGACTTTTTTTTATTTTGCTCGTTGAAACAGAAATATCATCATCATTATCTGATAAAATTGCAGTAGAAGTTTGGGTCTTTTCTGTTTTTCCTTTTTTTAATTTCATAACAAATTTTTTAGGTTTATAACACTTGCAAAATCCCTGATTGAAAGCCCCTGTTGACTTTTTCTGCTGTTTTTTCTTCAAACAAAAACAACTGACATTTCTATAGAATATTTCATTTTTCTTTTCAATTGCAATTTGGTGCATTTTTCTAGTTTCTGTCAACTTCGGAATACGTCTTTCGGCAGGTAGATTATTTTTGATTTTATTTATGTCATCTTCTGTTACAAAAAATAAATGAATACTTGTGTTAGATTTGAGTTTGAGAAAATAGGACTCAGCATCACAAATATCTGTCCCACATGCAACTAAATCAAAAGCAGCCTGTTTTAATGCTGCACCAATACCGTCTGCTGCTCCTTTTCCATGCCCACTTTCAAAAAAAATTCAAGTGCCTTTGGTGAAGTTATGGTCAAATAACTGTTCATTAAACAAATAAGGTTTTTTTTTTTTTTTTTTTTTTGCTTATACTGTGTACTTGTTTCATCCATATTTACATCAAAATAAATTTTTTAAAAGGTTCAACATCATAGAAAAATTTATATCTGAACTGAAACAATCTTAGCTAAAATATTTTTGGTAACATTATTTTTAAAAAATATTTTATAAGCTTATTAAGTTTATAATTTATTTGTTAAAGTTTCCTGATAACATTTTGTATTCTTTGAAGCAAATCTAGAAACAGATATATTACATCTGCACTTTGAAAAAAAAACAGTAATATAAATATAAAAGGCCAGCACTTTAATTCATATAAATTTACATCAACATTTATTTTGAGTTTAAATCATTGATACAACACTATTCAATTAATTTTTACATTTAAGCCTCCATTCCTTCATTATGTAAAAAACAAAATTGTTGCTGAAGGTCATGTCCAGTCTGTTACTTTTTATTGGTAACAGACCTGACAAATTGACTATTATTTATTCTTTTGATACCGTGTTTACAATTTTTAGGCTTAAAACATTATGGCTTGAATGCAGTTCAAATAGTAATTATTTTGTGGCAAGCATTTTAGATGAGCAAATTAATTAAAGTATTTAAACTAGGTAACAGATCTGACAACATAAAAAAAATACTAACTTCAGTAGAATCCAAAACTTCTTTAAAACATCCTGTTAGCTTAACTTTAAACTTTAAAATGACTTTTGCTGCACAAGGAATCATGAAGTCTATATTAAAAAATTGTGGCACTTATATGAAGTGATTTTGTAAATAATTACCTTTGGTAACAGACCTGACAATTATCTCGGACAAAATAAAAATAATTTTTATGTATTAAAAAATTTGCTTAAATAAAAAAATATTCATAAATTTAATAAAGTACAAAATATGTATTTAAGCACACATATTTTGAAAACTTAGATTAAATTAGAAACGTGTCATTTATGAAAGAGAAATTTGATTTTCTCATTTTGGACAGCCATTATTTCAGCTCTTCAGTTTTTTAAAAAAATGGTATTAAATTTTTTTAAGGAATATATTTTTAATATTATACACAATTATCTCTTAAGGTATGTATTTCAGTATAAAATAAACTCGTAAAACACAGGAACATTATTTTCAAGATTTAAAAACAAACAAACATTCGGACATCAAAAATGCATTAAATTTGAAAATCACCCATTTGTGTTTAGAATAAGAAAGAAGGGGGAAAAAAATCAAGGCTTCATTGACAGAGAGTAGAAGCATTGATATCAGATTGGGAGTAGTATTACATAATGTGATAAATTGTTTGAGAGAACTTTTAATTAATTTTCAAAGATATTTTTTTAATGCTTTTACACAGAAATGCCATTAAACAAAATTCACATCATAAAATAATAATTTGTTGACCTTTCGTTCCAAGAATAGTTCATAATGAAGGGATAAAAATTTGATTAAAAGTCTTTTAATTTTTTAAAAAGTTTTAATTACTGTCTCCGCGAAAGATGGCACATCAGGACTATGATGTTTGTGGTGGCTCCTGGGCAAACACTTATATATGGGAAATATGATTGAGTGTATTCTGAGGTCGGGGACATTGTTTGCATGGAGCATATGATCTTGTGTTGTTCGGATAGATTTTCACTCCTTGATAATATTCTGTTCTAAATCTGGCAATTGTTGATGAAATGTTTCTGTTTCAATCATTATCTGGAAAAAGAAGTAAAATACCAGCACCTCCATTGCTGAGCGACTTGTCTGAGGAAACGTCAGCGTAGGCAAATGCATAATTACTCTGGGAGTTTTTCAATCGTTTCAAGCCATTTTTCCTGAGGACATTAACATAACCTTTTTTGGAACAAGGCTGCAACAACTCCAGATGAGACTTGGTATTGACTGGTGGTTTTCTTGGCATGAGGTACTCTTTTAGGAAGTCTGAAGATGAATGTTCTAATTTGACTTGTTTTCTGGTATCTATCATGCTGAAGAGTTGAGAATAATTGAAGCTTGCTCAGACCATTCCATTTAGCGAATACCCTGGTCAAGATATGATCAGTATTGTTATTCCGTATTTTATTTGTAAATTTGATGATACCAAATTTGCATCTACTTTCTAAGGGAGACAGGCCACATTCTTTGGCTTTTTCATCATTGGTCAATGAAATAGCGCCTATGATAATTTTGGAACCCCAATATTCGGCAGAATCTATTTTATCTTTGACGGATATGGAGAAATGATTTCAAATTGGGGCAGCATATTCTAGCACCGGTTGCAAACAGTACAATAGGTGCTTCTTAAAGTTTAGGGTCTTGATGGCCAAGAAGTTCCACAAAGATGTTCTAAAGATGTTTAGTTTTTTCAGAGCTCAGTTAGCAATTCGCTCAATGTTCTTTGTAAAACATAGTTCTGGATCCAAGGTTATTCCAAAGTAGGTAGATAAGTCAACCGTTTTTATTCAAGATTCCTCAAGTTTAATGTTAACATTAAAGTTGCTTTGATATGGTCTATCAGTGGAGAAAATATAGTAGTTCGTTTTATCTGCTTTGATTGTTAACTTAAGATTTTCTGCCTGTGTAACTATACTGTTCAAAGTGGCCTTTAGAACTCTTTCTGACTGTTTTTGCGAATTCCAAACTGAAATATCATCAACTTAGCACACATTTTTTGTGTCAGGGTGAATGTGAGAATGGATGGCATTCATAAAAATTAGGAAGAGTAGACTTAAGACTGGACCTTGAGGGACTCCAGCCCACAGCCTGGGAGACTCACAGTACCTAATTCCATTAAACCTAACAGAGAATTTCCTCCCTCTAAGAAAGTCATTTATCTATAAAAGGGCATTGCCATAAATACCAATTCTCTGAAAAATATGTACTAGTTTTTGATGCTAAACTGTGTCAAATTCTGGTGAGAGGTTCATAAAAACTGCTAGTGTTTTCTTGTGAGGCATTTCTTGAAAACCATCAGTTATTGACTGGCGCAGATAGAAGAGTTGATTTACAGTGCCATGATGGGCTCTTTATGCTGTTTAATAGAAATGGATTTTGTTCCCAATGAACCAGTTCAGGAACTTGCAATGAATTACTCTTGCCATGAGTTGGTAGAGGGTACTGGGGAGGAAATTGGTTTAAAGCTGTTGCACTCTAACACAGTTTTTTTTTTCCTTCAGGATTATAGTAAATGTGGATTTTTTCAAATTTTAGGCAGCTTGCCCGAAAAATTACTTTTTTGCAGAAGCTCTGAGATTTTGAACCATGCTGCCAAAGCTAAGGTCAGGTCCTGGGGCTTTACTTGGATCCATTATACTAATGGCAAGTTCCAGCTCTTCTTTTAAAAATGGTAGTGTAATGATGTCTTTATGATAATAGCTCTTTGAGTCTTTCAGGGCTTTCTTGTAAGCTTGAAGGAGTTTTTTTGTTCTTTGAACTGAAGCTCAATCTGCTTTTTGTTTCATAGTGTTTTGCTAGCAGTCCGGCAGTTTCTTTGTTATTGCCTGCACTTTTTCCAGCGGATGAGATTACCTTTAATTGAGATAATTTTAATGGTTTAATGAGAATGTGATTGCCTTTTTTTAGCTATAGTATTTTTTTTTTTTTTCAGTTTTTGATATTAGGATTTTAATACAAGTTGTTTTATCTGTTATTTTTGAATTTTTCTGATTATATTCCTTTCCTAAAATAATTTTAAATATAACTTAATTTCATTTGAATCCTATATAACTAATCTCACTATCATTTCTTTAGAAATTTATTTCCTGTCTATAATAAATCCTTCACACACACTCACAAATCCTTATTAATTAGTTTAAAAAAATCTTTAGTGATAAGAAAGATTAATTTTTAGAAGTTAAAAATATATTTTCTTATTAAATTGTTTAAAAATTGAATCATGTATGAACTCTGATATTATTCCAGAACTAAACAGAAAGAATTGTATAAAATCTTTAACTCTAAAACCTTACTATTTCTAGTTTCTAATTTGTTAGTACAGCCCAATAATTTATGAAGGTTAACTTTTACTCTGTTGCATATTTTAAACATTTATGAAAAAGGAATCTAAAAATATGCACATTTTAAGTTTTATAATGTATTTTAGTTACAAGAATAAAATTTAATTACACTTTTATGATAAGAATATACAATTTTTGATAAAAAAGCAACTTAGCTCAATAGATGTTAGAGCTTAGAAAATGAAAGCCTTAACAAATCATTTTTAGTACTACTAAGTAAATAAATATATTTTATAAACCGTTATTTTTCCTTCAACATAAAAATAAATAAAAGTAATGTCATGTGCAAAAAGATAGTAAACTAGCTTCCAAACTGAAAAACAAAATCAGCTTTATATGATAACAATATCCTACATCATAACTAAATTATAAAATTCACAACTTATAACAATGTGTGGAATTTACAAAAGAAGGAAAAACAAGTTTTATGCTTATAGCTTGTAGTTATTCTAAAACTAAACAAAATATTGATGTAAAATATAGCTTTATTTTTACTAAAGTGTATTGAACTGTTCATTTACAAATGATTGCTCTAATATGAAAAAAAGCCTAGTTCAAAGCAAAAGATTTCTTTTTCAAAACATCCTCAATTCATGATGAGGTAGTTGGCTGGAAAAAAAGGCACTCATTCTTATCTGTAGAAAGGATTTTAATAGATACTTGCTTACAATGTTTTGATGAACAAAATTATATCTCATTTTGACACAGAGTTTTTTAAAATTAAACTAGATTGTTGAGAGTTTGTAATGTATATTATTTATTTGTAAAACAGTTATTTATAAAACCATTTCTTTGTTTTTCTAATTTCATTTGTTAGCAATTGAATTTTTTAGGTTAAGAAATATGGATTGGGCTTCTTCACAATGGAAGCAAGAGCTTCCGCCATTAGCAATTCAGAAGATAAATGCACTGGAAGAAAAAATTGAGAGACTCCAGAAAGAAAGACAACAAAAACAGTTGCAGTGTGAATGTCTGGAGCTAGCGTTGGAAAAAGAAAAGCATAAGGTACTTAAAAAAAACATTTTAGAATACAAATCATAAAATCTTTTTGATTCTTTTCTTTACCCTAAAAAGGTATTTATGAATATGAATTATAATTTGATCTGTATATATTTTCCCAAACCTTTTTATTTGTATTTGAATAATCATCTTTTTCTTTGTTTAATTTGCTAATACGAATAATAAAACTACTTATAACAGCTATTAAAATTTTAATTTCCAGCTTTTAAATATAAATGATAATTTTTATATTAATCCAAGAATTTTTTAAAAAAGAGGAGCATTAGATTTATCTGCTACTATTTTGACAGTTAATTTTGTTCAATGTTAACGATTTCACTATTTATTATAAATTTCCCATATTAATAAGGGTACTTTCCCTTTAGCCGGATGGCAGTAAAAAATCAGCAAAGAAATTATGCAATTTTTAGCTTTAAAATCACCAAGAAATTGAGCAAAGTTCTACATTATTTGCTGATTTTTCACTGCTGTCCAGAAAAGTACCCTAATAAAATAGCTTATCTTCAATGACCTGAATTAGTAATTTATGTAGCTTCTTGTCATTAATAATTATTCTTTCATTTTCTTATCTGAAATTCACTCCTGTTGATTGAAATTGTAATAAAATATTAATTAGTAGTATTTATATGCAAAATATTCTAGACCATCTAGTCCAGTGTTTCCAAACCTTTTTTGTGCCATGCCATGCTTTAACCTTTCTAAAGTTTTCATGCCACCCTCCTGTGTAACATATATAATATTTAACATTAAAAAATTTAATTGTTCCCTTAAGATATATAAATGATGGATTCTAGGAATAAATCACTATGAAATTGTTGACAAAACACAGTAAGTAAAATTTCAAAATGTATAATGAAACACTGAAATTCAAATTCAAAATAATTTTAATACAGGTTTTTAAATATTAATTTGTGTTTTTAATTTAGTGAGATCCTTGTGCTTGATGCTTGCTACACAGAGATTTTATGTTGGGTTCCAATTTAGTTAGTTTTAGTTTCAAATCTCCTTGTAGTGTTATATCCAGCCAATTTCTTTTTTTTTTATCAGTAAATCATTTTCAGCACTAAATCCCCATTCAGCTAAAAATAAAGAGGGAAATGGTAGTAATAGTTTTCTTGTTCATTTGGTTGAGTTTGGGTATTTGATTTCCATTTCCTCACAAAGCCATGCTATCGCACCTTTTCTACTAAATAAAGTTTTGACTGAGTCATCACCTCAGTGAAAGTTGTCTTGCTGCTGCCAATCACCCAGTTGATATCTTGGTTTTGCCAAACGAAATTATCCCCAATTATTATTAATAAATTTGCTTTTTTTGTAAAATTTGGCACCATATCTAACCTAACCTTAAATGGCCTGGAGTAGAAGGGTTAAAGTTGTATCAAGTCCATTTTCAAATTGCCCCCCTGCAAGACTTTTATGTCTCAGTATATTGTAATAAAGACCCATCATGACCGACAGTATACCTTTTATCTGACATGGATTTTTAAAAATGTCCATAATTATTTTTTGAAATAGCACAAACTCACAGATTTTCTTTGCAGAAGAATAAGCCAGATGTATGCTAAATAAGATAATTTAATTGTTTTACTTGGTAATTTTTTGATGGAATCTTTTTTGATTCTGGAGACTTCCAGTCCTAAGTCAAGTTGTTACCACTAAGTCACTGCAGTTTACAATCTGATAAACGAAAATAGTTTGACTGTTTAATTTGCAAAATATAGAATCCAAAACATACTGAGAATCTTTTTTTTTTAACTACAATTTTGATTCCTTTGATTTTTATTTTTATTTTCTAAATAAATATTTTTTTTATTTTTTATAAAGTGTTTGATATTGTTTATTAGCACAATGCCAAATTCTAATAATTGTAAAATGTTTTACATACATTATTTAGTAAATGAATTGTAATGAAAAGATAATTTAAATTTTTTGTTTCATTACTATTTGTCCATTGTTTCATATTATTTAACTTTTGCATCTGTCAAATTGTAACAGATAATAAATTTTGAAAAATATTTCAATACAAAGAAGGAAATAGTTGAATGTTTTTGGATGCATATTATGAATGAAGAATTATGCTATAAATTTAAAGGCATGTACAATCTAAGAAGAACATATATATTAAAAATATGATCCCCCCCCAAAAAAAATTGTTTCTTCCATATTTATATGCATAAGAAGCATTAGAAAATATATCCAGAGAATATGTTTATAAATGCGGCAGTTTCGCTCTTATCATAACAATGCAATATTACAAGTCATAAATGAATTACTCTGGTTGAATTGGAATCAATGACATCTATTAAAAAAAGTTGATTTAAAAACCCTTTTAATGATTTTTAATTACATTTGATTTTTTTACAGAATATGCAGAAAGGTTTAATTTATATTCTATGTTATAATTGTAGAATTCAATTTTAATCAGTTGGAGACAAATCTGATAAAAACAGCTATCTAAAAGAAATCCTTTTATTATATATTGATAGTATGTTTTAATGCTGTTTTAGATTCATTGGTTTAAAAAAAGCTTTAAATACACATATTAATAAAAATTAATTGTTATAATTAAAAAACTATATAACTATATAAAGAATATAATTTCTTTATAACTATATAAAGAAAGGACTATGTGCTGAAATTATTTTGTATAGAAAGTGTAAAAATATTCTACCAGGGTGAAAGACTGTGTGAATACTTTATGTACAATTTCAAAATCTTATTTCTTATCTTGCAATTTTATTCTTTTTTTTTATTTTAGATCTTATCTTATTGGAAAAGTTTTGACATTTTAAAGAAAATTAATACAAAATATTATTTACAACAATGTTTTAAGGAATTTTTAAAAAGCAATTCTAATTAAATACTTATTTTCAGTCAGTAGAATAAATTATTCTTTATTTGCCAAATTATTATTATTTTTTACTTTGAAAGGATTTATGTTTTAATGTTAACTCTTGTTCCAGATGCATTGATGATCTCATTATATTTAACCTCCAAAATTTCAACTCTCTTTATAAAAATATTTATCTTGATACCAAACTAATAAAAACCAATAATTATTAAAATCAGTAAAAATTTAAGATTGAATTTTGGCTGGACAAAATAATTTAAAAATTGCTGATGATGTAAGAAACAAAAATTTATCATAAATAGATATATTTTTTGAAATTCTAATATCTTTTACAAAATTTTCAAAAATACTATTTTAAACAATTAAAAAAATTACTAAAATTTTTAATGAAGCAAATTCAGTACTTAAACATAAACTTTTTATCTATATCTGTCATTTAATCTTTAACTAATGATGTTAAGATGTAAGTAAAGGACTGCATATTACAGCAGTGTTTGATTTAGTAGTAAATTATAAAAGGATCACTTTATTACGTACCTCGAAAAAGCATTTTTTGTTCAGAATGTGTTTTTTATTTTAATTTCTTTCCAGTTTAAGCCTTTTCATTTCAAATATTTTTTTGTTTGTTATTTTTATTGCAGACATTCAAAGTTTCATAACCTAATATACCACATGCCTTGATCATTGATAGCTTTCTCTTCTCTTTTTTATGATATCCATTATCTTTTATTTTACTTTTTTATCACCTGTTTGCATCCTTGTCTGTTTCTTTTTCTTTATAATCAGTTTTCTTTTAAATTATTTATAATATATGCAGGTTTTGCATTGCTTTTTCTATCTTATCTACATTGGTTTTTCTATAGCATTTTGAGTGAAGATCATAGCTTTTCATTTAATCATTCAATACTATGCTTAGAAAATACTGTATTTCCTACCTGAGAATTAATCAATGTGGGAACTCGTGATGGGATTGACCAACCCCAAGCACCTGACAAATTTTTTATTTCGTATATGAAATCTTTCTATCTTATACAATGATATCTGTGGTTATATTTTTCTTTCTGCACATTTCAAGATATATTGGAAAATATAACTTAGGTATGCCTCTTAATCTCAATTATACTGATTTTTATTAATTATCAGAGCCAAATAGACTGAATCAATCAGAAGTCTCTATCCTTATGACATATTTATTACTTAGTATTCTGTTAATGATTATATTTCGTTAAAGCTAATTTTCATTACTGAATTATTTTTGAGAATGAAACTATGAAATCAAGGATCATGGAAATTTCTGTACAATTTGAATTTTATACCATTGTTTGCAGAATAAACACATTCTAAATTTACGGCTCACTCTTATTTTTTGTCTCCTAATTTTTAATTATTTAATTCTTTTAAACAGTGTTTGCCTGGCGCAAATGAATGAGCAAAGTCAATATTATACTTTTTTTTGTGCAATATTTAATGGCCTTAATTTATGTTTTCATAGTTTGGACTTTGCTGTGTTCTTTTTTTTTTCTTTCTTTTTTAAACAAAGGGGCTTATTTTTCTTTTATGAATATATAAAAAAAATTGGGAATTTAGAATTGCTCTAGTATTTGAATACATTTTCTTTCTTTCTTTCTTTTTTTTTTTTTTGTCTTATCCTTCAATGAAAAGTGCTAAAGAAGGAACTGATGCTGTTTGCTGATTCATTTCCATGAATGAGTTAAAAGGCTGAAAATTTTTTCTCATATGATTGTATAACAGTATGCATGTAAGCATAAAGAAAAAATATCTTTCATTAGCATAACCCCAGTTTTTTTTCTTTTATTTCTTTTCATTGGTAGGGAAAATTGGTTTTCTGTGACTTAACCTCATTGTTGTTCTTTTTATAAGTGGTTACTTCTTTACAAAATATTTATTATATTTTAACATTTTTATCAAATTTAAATATTTTTTGCATGTATTTTTAAAACAGACAGCTAAAGGAATTGCTTGAAGTCTCAAAAAGAAAAGACATCTAATTAGTCAATCTCTTTACAGAAAAATAAATCTCTCTTAGAAAAGGAAATTGCTGAAATTGAATAAAATGCTATTGAACTTGCTCAACAATCTGATTAAAGCAATGACTTTTCCCTGTTAAAAAAATATTATTAATTAGAAAAGTGAACAGTTTTCCCTGTAGCAAAATATTATTAACGAGAAAAGTGAACAGTTGAAAAAGTTAGACTGTGAAATTTCAAAAATAAATAAATAAATGAATAAAACCTTTCGTTAAACAAAATGTTATGTTTTTAAAAAAAAAATTCCAGATCTGTTTACTTTATGTTCTTAATCATTTTTATTTTTATTTTTAAGAAATTGAAATGTTAAAGAAGTGGCAATGTAATATTTTTTTTCTTCTTAGTACAATATAATAATAATGTAAATAAAGTAATTAGATGAAATTACTTTATTTACATTTTTAATGTAAATAAATTTTCTTTAAAATCTGCAGAAAAACGTTTTAAGTAACTTTAAAGTTCATGAAGAACATGTAGTAGTTATGGGTAAACTTTTATGTTTGCAATTATTAAAAAAAAATAATTTAATAGTATTTTTGGTTACCTTAGTAAATTTCATCATAACTTAGTTCCACAATTACAGCTGCTATATTAATATTGGACCTTAATTTTATCCTCAAGGGTGCTGATAAAACTGCTTGTTTTTTAAGCTAAAATTTGTTTGCTCACTCTGACTAGTGATTATTATATTTTCTTCAATATTATTGAAACATTACTTCTGTTAATAGGTATTCTCATTTTAATGTATTAAGATATGAGGGACATTTTCTATCCTAAACTCTTTTATGCCTTTTTTATTCTTTAAAAATGAATGTGGGAAAGATTTCTTTAAAAAAAAAATCCTTCAGTTTTTGATTTTCTTTTAATTTAAGGTTGAAAATGAAAAGCAACAAACATTTTCATCTCAACGGGAGTTACAGATGTTATCTGATCTTTGCAAAGATTTTGAAAATAAGCAACAACGATTGCAAAGTGAAATACAGAGTCGAGACAATAGAATTACTAGTTTAGAAGGGTTGCTATCACAGGCAAAAAAGGAAAACTGTAAGGTATGTTTATCAATTAAAAATCAATTTAATGTAACTTCTTTTACCATAGAAAATTGTTTTGTTATTCAACTCTTTGTATTTCCAAATAAACCTTTTCTTTCTTTCCTTTTATTTATTTTCTAATTCAATGTAAATTGGTGTAGGTAATTCAAATTGTTATCAATAAATTTTTCACTGATGATTTCTCAAAAATATTTTATTTATTATAATTTTAAAAATTGAAACATTTTTTTTTCAGTAATGAAGAGGTTAATTAAATACTAGCAGTTTTTAATGATAACCTTTTGACATTCAAAGATTTACAAAGAATAAAACATGCTGGTTTGAAGATTTGAGAATGATTTTGTGAACTATAACAAAATGCTCTTACTAGTTTTCCATTGGCAGCAAAAATGTGTTATGTTTTTGGTGATTAAACACAGCACTTTATCTGCTCATTAATACTGATTTTACTTTCCACTTACGTACATGAATTTTATTTATTGCTTAAAGAAGAAAAAAATGTCAGCGGTCACTACAGCACCCTGTAATGTACAATTCTCTTTTAGTCTTCCAATACAAACAGTATAGTTTTTCCATTCTTGGACATTACTTTTGATGATTTCTTATATATGTATAGAAAGAATAAATTGTTTTTTCCTAAAAACTTGGACTTTGTTAGCATTTTAAACTTTAAATTAGCTATTTTTGAAGCTAAGCTTATCTGTTTTCATTATAACTCAAATTTCGAAAGAAAAAATGAAATTCAGTATTTTTTCACCAAAAATGTAGATTTTGATAAAGTTGTCAATAGGTCGGTTGCCTTTCCTTAAATATTCATGCATGATTAAAGAACTGTATGCATCATATTGAAGCTACTACTTGCTTCTTGAGGAATCAAATTTTTTGGTTTGGAATTACCTGTAAGTAAGAAAAAAGTCTTGATGGAGGACTTTTAAACATTGTCTTTGGACTAGAACCAGCTCATACTATGCTTTGTAGAATTATGACCTCCAGTGATCTATTGTTTGTTTATGATCAGATCTCTTTGTTTGCCGTTAGGGTATATTATAGGAATTGATTATGTTAAAAATTATGTATTTCAAGTAGCAAATGTCTGATAAAAATGTCATTTCCCCAAATTGGAAATGGGAAGTAATGATACATCTTCTTGATTTTGCTAAAGCTGCACATACTTATTCATTTGCTTATATAGTTTCCTTATAAATTTATTGAATCTGTCTAGTTAATTAATTGCATTTATTTTCTTATTTTTTAAAAAAATTCTCATTTTGTTTAAGAAAAGCAAGATTACTAGCATATAAAATGTATATTGTTACAATGCATTGCCTGATTGCAACTGCATTAAAATTTTGAAAGCTCCCTGTCTGCAAATTATAAAATTAAAATTCTTAACCACCTGATATCTTAAAAAATCATTATTTAATAAACCAGATTTTTTTTGAGGACACCTGAAATACTACATAAAAGCTACATACAAATCATATTGATAAAATGGTGTGGTCATTTGGTGCCTTTGGGATCTATTTCTCATGTCCAGTTTTTTATGCAACATCAATGAAAAGCAGAGATTGCCATAATCTAAGGAATTACAAAAATTTGGAATATTTCATAGTAAATTTCTGTTCAAAACTGATGTATTCATTAATGATGTTCCAACTCATATGAAGATTGTAAACATAGCTCCTACAAAGAATGGTATAAAAAAGTGTTAAAAAAAGAATAATTGAAAAATGAAAATAATAGAAAACAGCGTTGCATTCTGTAATACATAAAAATTACCCTAAAAAGTTATTTCTAGTTTGGTTGTTTTTTATGAAGTATATTTTCTTCATGCTTAAATAAAAATTTTATATTTGTTCAAATTAAGTTTCTTTTTATCTTTTTTAACCAGCTTCAGCAGCTAGAAAATGATCTTAAAGAATTGAGAGGTGTGCGGGAGGCCACTATTTTAGAAAGGGGACAGAAGAATGGAAATTGTGATTCAGGACAAAATGTAAAATTGCAAGAAACAAATGTTAACTTGCTTTCAGAATCCTTGAATGAAAATTCAAAAATCACCATTTTAGCAGAAAAGGAAAACAGCTATGCTCTAAATGGTAAGTTATTTTCTGTTTATCAAGATATGAAACATATATATATATATATATATATATATTTTTAAATTAAATAACGAAAAAAAATACAAATTAAGAAGTAAGTTAAGATTGATCAGAAGTTTGATATCTTGATAAACAGAAA
>JAOUZG010029365.1:2293902-2322710 GCA_026289955.1 Argiope argentata
ACCGATTTTTCAAGCAATTCTATTTATTTTCTGAATGTTTGATGCATTTTAAAATCAAGCATTGTTAATTAATTTACCTTTCAAATTTATTCTGAAATACTTTTGAATTAGAATAAAACAAATGTAGGGAAATAAAAAATTTCTAATTTGCACAGTGCTACTCCTACATAGTGCATGAATTTTCACTCGCTGGTGATAATTCATGCATTTTTCGTTACCATAATTGATGTCGAAAATTCACGTATGGACATTGTGTTCTGATTGTTGACAACTATATTTTTAACAGATACTGACTTGATTCTAATTAAATGGTTTGCTGTTTTGTTTTATTTCAGCTACAAACTGTAATTTATAGATTTTAGGTTAATTTTTTTTTTTTGGAATTAAACAGTACTTATGTTAGTTATATATTTTTTGTATATGTTTATAGTTTTAAGTACATAATTTTTTATGTAGTTTTTTACCCACACTAATGAGGTTAAGTTTAAAATGTCATTGACAGATTACTTCAATGTGATTCTGTTTATTTTCTTATTTTTGGATCCATTCAAAACTAAGCATTGTTAATTAATTGATCTGTTCATGATGAATCTAAGAAAGTTTTGTTGAAAAAATCTTGAGATATTGCATAAATCTATTCTCTAGTGCCCATAAGCATTTAAATGCCCAGCAATAACGTTTTCAGTACTCATATTTAAAAAAAATATTTTGTTTAAGTAAAAAATACAAAATTGTTATTTAATTATTTCCATTTTGATTTAAAGCATAAATTCTACATTATCTAATAGGAAATTAGAAGATACATTTTATGTTATAGCTGAAGGCCTTTATAATATTATGAGTGAATTATATGACTATCAAAATGTGAAGCTTTAGAATATTTTGATGAAGGAACTATTAAAATAAAAGTTACATAAAATATTTAATTATTAAGATTGCCGAACGGACTGGTTGCCAAAGGTGGCTAGTGTGCATATAAATATATATATTTATATATAAAATTCTTCTGTGTGTGTGTATATGACTGAACTCCTTAAATAGCTGGAACAATTTTGATGAAACATTTTGTGTGTGTTCTAGTGGATTCAAGAATGGTTTAGATTCATAAAATTTTTGATTAGAATTTTAATTAATTAAAAATTTTAAGCAACATTTAGACGTTTTCTTTTTGTGATAACTTCCAAAAATATTATAACACAAAAATAATTTTTATATCAAGTTAAAATTTTAAAAAAATTATCTTTTTGATATCATTTTTTTACTTTAAAATTAAATTTTTATTTATGATGAATTTTTAAATAAATATTTAAACCATCTTTTTCAACAATGTATTTTGTGCAAAATAACAATTTAATCCGCATGAGCATGGCAAAAAATTATTTTTATCAGCATGTTGTCATCAAGTTGACAAATGCTATGAGGAAAAAATAAGTTAATTATTTCAGCAAATTAAATGTAGAAAAATGTAATTTTCAGTATGTGATTCTATGAAAATAAATAAATAAAATTGTATAAGAAAAATAATAAAGTTTCTATAATCGTTCATAGTATCTATACTAATTTCATCAACTTCATGAAAGCAATCATGGTTTAATTCATCAGAATACCCATTCAAAGCCGGGCCCTACAGCTAATTTGTAAATCTTTAGTAATAGACATATATATTATTTAGTACATATGTCTGTTAACAAATGGTCTAAATGAAATAAATAATCACATTTTATGTAATTTGGGTCAATAAATACTCTAATGAATTATGAATTAAAAAAATTTTGATACTCTGCTCTCTGAGTTGTATTTTATAAAATATTCTTGGAGCATTAATACTTTAAACAGAAAAAGTTCCTCTTCAATGAACAAAAACTAATAATTAAAATTGACTGATTTATGAAAAGTTAAATTTTATTATTCATGATTTTAAGTTTTTCCATCTACCATTTAAATAAAATATCAATGCAGGCACAATAGTGTCCGGATTTCCCCTAGACTTATAATTAAATTAATGTGTTTGCGCATGTGTTTTTATCTGTGTACTGGTGCTCTACAGACCATATGATCTACAGCTACCTACTAACTTGGCATACCCTGGAAAGTGACTATATATACGTCGGAGGGATTTTTTTTTTTGCAATTTTCATTAAATTAAACTAAATGTTGGCATTTTCCTCAATGAAATCCAAAAATATTGCAGCAAAAACCTAAATTTTAAATTATCTTAAAACTTAATTTTAAAAAATTATATCAATTTTTTAATAATTTAATAAAAAATTGCATGTAAATTTAGTTAATAAATGCTGCGTAATTACGAATTTTAAATTTTTTCATTTATCCTTCACCCGGTGAAACATATTTGACAAAAAAATTCTTTAGAATCTAACATCATAAATAAAAAGGATTTTCACTACAATAAAGTACATCAATCTTAAAAGTTGACCAATTTAAGAACATTTCAATATCGCTATTCTTTATAAATGGACATTATTGGGTCCGACCATCTCAAGGAAACCAATCATCTTCTAAGATTTCTCTAAAGTGATTGGCTTAGATTATGAAAGCATTGATTCTTCTGATGTTTTAATATTCAAAACTTGATAAATTGGTCATATTTGATTGCAAAAGATATAAAAATTTATTTTTTAAAAAGTTGGAGGATCAAGAAAATTTGTAGAATATTATTCCTTAGGACAAAAGAACTATCTAAAATTTAAACTATATAATTTTTTAAAATATATATAAATCAAAAAATTAAAATATTTTTTACAACATTTATAATCTTTTAAAAATAAAGCTAAAAACTAAATTTGATGATGAATCTGTGGAATTTTTACTGACAAATTCTTTGGTGTGAAGCCCACTGGAACTGTGCAGTTTCTTAGGTAGTGGTTGTGAATAGACTAGGATTGTCCAATAGGAATGGTGAATTGACTGGAGTTGACCAATAGGAAGGCAGGATAAGAGTGCTGGATATTTCAGAGTTTCGAAGTGTGTGCTTTTTTTGAGTACTTGGGTCGATGGGGTGCGGAGGTATACCATTGTCACTCTTACAAGGAGATTATTAGATTTTGAGGGGCTTTTAATTATTAAATGACAAATAATTAAGGGAGATGAATAAAGGAAATTAAAGAAGAATATTTTGCTCTCTTTTAGATTTGATATTAGCTGGGTAATTAGGAATATTAGAAATTGCAATGTTATCAATGTTGCTTAGGTTATTGAAACATTTGGTGGTGAGTTTTTTAATGAATTGCTTTATGAGGGGGGGTAATCAAGACATTTATACATGTTGGTATTATGCATGTTAGGTCTCATATCACATATACTTCTTATTAGATTATTTTGTAATCTTTCAATTAATCTTAAGTTAGTAACTTAAGTTAGAGCAGGCATATGCTATTACTGGATGCAAATAGGCAGTGTAAATAAGTATTTTATTTTTCTACACATTTTGGAGTTTCAAGAAATTAAGGGGTAAAATTTACGAGTTAGGTCTTGAAACATTTTGGTGGATAAATGCAGTTTGGGTTTCCAAGTCAATTTTTTTATTAAGTATTACACCTAAATATTTACATTCCTTAGACCATGGGATAATTTGGTTTTTGATTTTAACAGTGGGGAAGTGAATTACTGTTGGTTTTATTTTAAAAATAAAAGCTTTGGTTTTACTAGCGTTAATTTCGTTTTCCCATTTGATGAACCAGTCCTCAAGAGCTTTAAGGTGTCTATTGAGAGCTATGGATATGTGATTTGAATTTTTGTTTTTAGCTAGTATAGCTCTATCATCAGCATAAATACACATGATGTTAAATTGCTTGGGAATATCATTAATAAGTAGGGTGAATAATATCGGCCCAAGTTTAGATCCTTGTCGAACACTTGCCTGAATAGTTTTGGTGCCAGATAATTCATGATTTATTTTAATTATAAAGAATTTATCATTAAGGTAGGATATTATGATTTTGATTAGGTATAGGAGAATACTGTAATTAATAAGCTTGTAAATAAGGCCATATTGCACAACTCGGTCGCAAGAGTTCTGGATATCAAGAAAATCAGCAGCAGTTTTTTTGTTTATTTTCAAATCCTGATTCAATGAATTCAGCAGCTCTAAGAAGTTGGGAGGTCGAGAGATTTTTACGAAAACTAAATTGTTCAGGGATTAGGATACTATTGTAATTAAGAAATTTATTAAGTCTGTTTAGAATAATTTGTTTAGTAAATTTACTAACAGTTGGGAGAAGGGATATCGGTCTGTAGCCTGTTGGGTCATAAAGAGCAGGGACACTCCCCCATGGCCGATCAACTATTGGAGTCTCGCACAGCACTCAGGGGAGGCCTGAGCTTGTTGGGTCAGTTGGGTATTTGCAGGGTTTTAGTATTGAAATAACTGCAGCTGTTTTCCAGGTAGAGGGGAAATAACCAGATTTAAGAAAACTATGTATGATGATAATTTTTTTAATAGTTTTCAGGTCGGTATTTAAGCATTTAATTACTGATATTATCAATACCAGGAGCTTTCTTCACATTAAGGTTTTTTAATTGTTCATTGATTTCTGCTAGTGCTGGAGGGATAATTTCAATAAATTCTAGCGGAGGAGTAGAGTGAAATCTTTCAACTGTAACATTTACAGCATGTTCTGTATCTCTGTCACTTAAATTATTTAATTAAATTGCTTCTCCAGGCTAGGAGCCAGGCAGTTTGCTTTTTCTTTATCAGATATTGCAATACAAGCCAAACCATTAACGGTCAGCAATTTTTTATTTTATTTTTGAAAGGTTTAACTAATTTCCAGAGCGAGCAGTCTTCAGTATTGACATTAATTAGTTTGTTGATAAATTCTTTTGTTTAGTTTTTCTATTTCTTTGTTTAATTTGTTCTTGAGCCTCTTGAAGACCGGATCAATGGTTTTTTGTAAATTTTTCCTTGCAAAATTTCTCTCTCTGATGTGGGATCTTATTTTGGGGTCAATAAATTTTGAATTGGAGTGGATGCAAGATTTTTTGCATTAATTAATTGATTTTCGAATTGGATAACTAGTTGTTTTATGGAGTCAGTGTTTGTAATATTTTCAATTTTAGAAATATCAAGAAGACTAAGGTTCAATTTAAAATTAGTGCAGTTCGTTTTAATTTTTCAGCCAGTAGCCGGCAGAGAATAATTAAAGAAAAAGTCAAGTAATATTAGATTATGATCTGAGCTAAATTCGGGAAGGGATATTATTTTGTATGGGTGGAGAAAATCTTTAACAACAGAGAGATCAATTATGCTGGCAGATTGGTTGCTAAATCTGGTGAGGGAATCGGGAGTTATAATTTCTAATCTGGCCTGTAAGGCGAATGATTTTAATGAGTTACCTTTAGGACAATTATAGTTGCTCCCCCAGCTAACGTGGTGTGCATTAAAATCTCCACAGAAAATTGGGTTAGATCCAGTTTACATTAAATTTTCAATATCAAATGTAAAATTAGAATTATGGGCTTTAGGGGGAATGTAAATTGAAATAAGATTTAAGAGTGAATGGTTCTTGGTTTTTCAACTTAAGCTTCACCATGCTAGCTTCAACGTAAAGCAATAACGGGGGGGACTTCATTATGGGGAATTCCATTTTTAATTATAATAGCAGTTCCTTCACCAGCCTGATTAACTCTATAACTAGAGTTAGAAAAACAGTTTGCCAGAAAAAATTTTCTTTGCAGACTAAGGTGAGTTTCTTTACATATGCATAGTCAATTGGTTTTCATTTATGAATTCTTAGAAAACAGGAAGTTTAAAAATAAAGAAAATAATTGCTTTTATGCAGCTTATACTGATTTAAAACTTATTCTTCCAAATGGACGTGAATATCAATTTGTTCATTTTTATTTGATAGTGTTTCATTTTTTAATGTTTCTATTGATTGTGTTCTGATATAAAGTTGTTTTATTGTTGTTCTTAAACATAAAAATTCTTTTTTTATATATATATATAAATGCGGCATGAAGAGCTCTTAATGTGTTTATTTTATTCCTGAAAGGATTTATCTGTTGAACGATTCTTTTTATTTTTTTAGTGTTTGATGCATTTTAAATCGAACATTGTTAATTAATCGGTTTCTTCGTATTCATTTTCATCTACAGAACCAGTAGTATTTGAATCATTATGATGTCTTAATACAGTTTCTTTGTTTTCTTTGGTTATCTTTAGTTTTCCTTCAAGTTGATTAGACTGCATGGATATTTAATCTATGCCTGCCCAAAAGAAAGTTCAGGGAGGGAAGAAAAAAAGAATAAGAAAGGGGAACAAAGCTGGAGGGGGTTGTAGAAAGAAGAGTAACGAAGAAGAAGAAAAGGGAAGGGGGAAAAAAAAAGATCGAGACAGCCATTCTAAAGGGAAGATATAAGGGAGAAAATTTTTTGATACTTAGCATCCCAACGGTACAAACCGACGTACCATTTGAATTTAAATGACTGCAATTTTCAGTGCAGCTTTCTTTCGCTATGACCATAAATAAATCCCAGAGTCAATTGTTGAGTTTTTGTGGTATTAATCTTGAAATCCCATGCTTCTCTTATAGATAGTTGTACATTTCCTGTTCCGTCGTTAGAAAACCATCAAATTTATTTGTTTACACACCAAGTAATCCAACAAAAAGTACCATGTACCATAAAGCATTACAATGAAAATATAATCACATTATTACTTAAGTCTTTCAATATATGAAATAGAAAACTTATTTTTGTAAGTAATCATTATTTATTACTAAGGCATAACTCAGTGAATAAAGTGATCACTGTGAAACACGTTTTTATTTATTTATTTATTCTTTCTATTAGACTACGACAGACCAATACCTTTAGACAGTATGAAATCTGTTGTGGCAACGAGTTTATAATAGTAGTATAGATATATTGTTACAAACCTGTAATGTTGCTTACTAGCATTAATAGTTTCATCATAAAAAAGTTTATTTTTCAATCAGCCTTGTATTTGCTGATCACATGCTGCGTCAGTGATCTTGGCGCTTTACAACAAAATAGATATTGCTTGAAACTAAAGAAATTTTATCAGTCCATCCATTAGATTAGAAATGGAGATGCAGCCATATCTTTCTTGACCAGCTTTCCAGGTACTATAAAAGTCTCAAGCTGCGAGAAATTGAATCTGTCAAGTTGTAGAAAAGTAACTGGTCTTCAAGAGGATAACTAAACAATGGAGGAATAGCCCAACGTTGTTTGGAGCACAAGCAAGTACTGAATTGCTGTATGCCAAGTTCTGTTGTCTACTGCTTAAGCATCGTCATGTTGTGTATGGAATAGCCAGTCGTATAGTGTTGAATTGGCAGTTGAATACAGCTAAAGCAAGGAGATAATTGAGAAGTTTATCAGTTTGGAGAGACCATAGAGCAAAGGTCTGAGAATCTCCTATCCTGCTGAATCCTGCCTGGTCCCTCATGTGCTGTGGTCGGTTTCTACTTGCGTGCTATTGCTGCGTGCTAGTCTTGGCTGAATATAGTTGTCTTTTTTGTGTCTCCTCTGTGTACTCATATTCTTCATGTAAATAAGTCATCCTTGTTTTCTACTAAAGAACTGTTTATTTCATCATCAACAAACAAAATTTAAAAGAACCTCATAGCTGAAAAAGTGATTCTGTTATGATGTACAGTCAGGTCTCTTTTTTATGCGATTTTGAAGTTATGTGGTTTGTATTTCATCCTCCAAACATTTCTAGATTTTTGTTATTATCATTATATTTTATACTTTTTTTAAATCATTTTTTATATATTTTTATAGGAATTAAAACTTCCACTGTTTGTAAAAATTAAATAATTTGTTTCGAATTGTATCACCCCTTCCCTCCATTGGTATATTGCATAGTTAATTTGGCACATGAAATTGGAAGAGATAGTTTTAATACCTTCAGCCACAATGATATAGATGAATTACTTGTGGATGATGATAGATGAATTACTTGTTCATTAAGTGACAATGATATTATTGATTTAACTTTAGATCTAACTGTAGACGGCATCGTAGGTCTAGAAGGTAATAATGGTGAGGAAGAAAAATCAACTCCCCTCACTGGAAAATTAATTCAAGAAGGTCTTCAACTTTGCAGTAAATTAGAAAATCATTTTCTTAGTAATGAACCCAATTCTGAACAAGCCTCTAAATTACAACTTAGAGCTGCATGTCTGGATATCGTGAACTATATAAAAAAGTAAAAAAATCCTTATTGCAAAGTTTAATTACTGATTACATTGTCAGAAAAAGAAGAGCTACTCATAACGAGAATAAAGTTAGTGAAAATCCGTGGCTACCGCAAATATCTATTGCAGAGACAGTCTCTTCTGATGATGGTGATTTGGAACCACTTAGCAAACGGTGCAAACCATTATCAGATAGCGATAATGATAAAAAATGTAATACTATGTGTATTACTTTTCCATAAAATAAAATGAATTAAGGTTTGAATGCAAGTTTTTTTTGTTAGCTTTTGTATGAATTTCTTTCAGACATTTGAAGTAATTTATCATGCAGCCTATTTCTTTTCAATTCTGCAATTTTTTTTATGCGGGATTAAGTTAATTTTAACTAGTTGTTTTAGTTTTATGCGATTTTAGAAAACTAAGGAACATATCCCTACTTTTTCCATTCAAGTAATGTCTTTTTTAATACAATTTTTTATATGCATTTTTCGGTAGAACGTATCTACCGCAAAAAGCGAGACCTGACTGTATATATAATATAATGCGGGATTTTGAGAGATAAGTTGATCTTTTCATTAACATGTAACTTCCTTCATATGTTGAGAGTAGTATGATGTACCTTTTAGAATATAGAATGGAACATTTAATAAATCAAATTTATCAAAGTTTTATCAAAACTGTCAAAATTTCGTTTGTTAAGCTTTCTACCATTAGAGGGATTGACATATTAAATTTATTCCAATCTATAAGATCAATGCTACTTTGGAATCAATTTTTTGAACAAGTTATTAATTTATTAAAATATTATTTCGAGAAAGAAGAGTAAAGTCTTTACTAGCTGTGGATAGCTTCTTTCTTTTATTAATCTTCAGTTACTGAGTTCTCAGTTAAATTATCTTTCATCCACTTTTCGAAACAGCAGTATATATAGATTTTGTGATCAAATGCAATAGTAGAACATTTTAAATTTAATTACAAAATGAAGGATTTCTTTTTAATGTTTTGCTAATATTCTGTGTGAAAAACTTTCAAAATATGTATGATCTTATTTTATTAGTTGACATATTTTAACATCTACCTAGACAAGTATATGTCTCTGTAATGTAGCTTAGGGGCTTCTTGAATTTATTTGTAGAACTTGCTTTGATAATAAACAACATTAAGCTATGGTTTTTATATAAAAGTCATTATAACTGAAATATTTCTTACAGTCAAAACAACTTTGTCTAATTTGAATTGAAATATTTTGAATTCATTGTTAGTCTTTACTTAGATCAGTTTTATTCCACCAAATTCATTCAATGCAGTTGCTTCAAAATTTATAGTAAATACTTTTCCACAAACTTTACCTATAATTTACAGATTTTTTAGAAAATAGTGATATTGTTATCATCAAATATTCATCTAAATATCTGAATGTTAGTAGATGTAGAATTGTTTTTTTTTAACATCCTAGTTTGTACTTGGCTGTTTCACCAAATATTCCAATCACAAGTGTTGAACATACATTGCTTTCCAAATTCAGAAATCACACTACGTGTTTTTCTTTCTTAATCTTTGTTATCATTATTATTAACCTTTTAAATTTTTAAACTATTAGTATGAAACATTTTTTTGAGAAATTACATTTTTAATGAAATAAAAAAACACATAAATCCATCTGCTACAAATTATCTCATATGCAAATTAAAAAAAAAATGCATATACTATAAAATAAGAGAAAATGCAAAAATCTAACTTTGAAATTAAAGCTAAAAGAAAGCATTTTTTTTTTTAATTCTAGGATTGGTAAAAGATATGAATATATTTTCTATGAACAAGGCATTGTGATGATCATTATCTATATGATGTTATTGAACATATTTTTATGTTCATTTAAACAAACTAACAAATTAACAGAAAAGAAACCCCACTTTTTTTTTTTTTAAATATCTTCTTTACTGTGAGTGACAGCTTTGGTGATAAGCCAAAGCATTTTCTGAGCATCTTTAATATTATTTTGCTACTATGTTTATTAATCAGTCGACTGAATTAAGTACATCTAGGAAACTATTCTATGAAGAATGAATCATTTGTATAGCATTTGATTGCTGTTATTCAACAAATAATGACTATTTTTTCCTAATTTGATGTTTTAAATCTTGTGCATGAACTCAAAATTTTAAGCATGGTTTTCAAATTTAGTCTTTCTGTAATTTGAATAATGAAAAAGGAGTGATTTGATATTGTTAAAATTATAAATGCAGTCTGCGATTTTATAGTAAAAATGAATTTTGGTTTAATGAATTGATTGAATAAACTTATAATTACAGAATTCTGTAATGTAAGTTTAATTTAAATCTGCTGTGTAATTTTTCTGCATGCTGCTTTGGTGTATCTGTAAAATTTAACTTTATTATTTGATTTTTCTTTTCAGAAAATGATCTACTTTTTTCGTTGAGAAAGAAAATATCTGAACAAGAAAAAATTATTCAGGAATTAAAATTAAAGGTGACTTATTGCATTCATGCATTTTTTTAAACATCTGTTTGTTTTCTCTATTTCTTTATTATTTCTATTCTTTATTTAAAAATTCTAATATTTTTTATATCGAGGTTTTTTTTAAAAATTTTTTTGGGGACATGAACTGATAAGAAATAGGGCCTAATATGTAAAAACATGCAAAATGCTTAGTTTGCTGTGTTTAATTTTTAGTATCTTGAACATATAATTGTATTTTATATAGAATGTTATAAATTTGAGACAAAAAAAAAAAGTGGGCTGCTTTCTTGTGATATAAAGATTACAAAGATCTGTTTTTGGTTTATGTTATAGTTAAAGATTTTTTTATATATATATAAAAGTGCTTGCAAACTAATTATTTTGGATATATACCATAACTGTTATTTTGCGTCAATGCTGATTATATAAAAATTAATAAAATGAATAAAAATAAACCCATTCAGTATACAATTTAATATTAACTAAAAATTTTTCCTGGGAATTCGTTTAATTACCTGAAAAATACATTTTCCTTTCTATCCTGCCATTTAATTGTTAATTTCTTTGTCACTTTCTCATTGATACATTATTAGAATTATTTAATGAGAAAATGTAATTACTTGGGATTAATTTTTGATATTTCTGCATTTGCTAAATTGATTTTCTTATCGTCTGTGAGGCTAGAAAGTTGATGCCTAGTTGTGAAGCAAAAAATTGTGCATGCAATACCTGTATTATTTGAAAAGAATTTTGTTACTAAAGATTATGTATCCTAGAAGTTGACTAGCATTGGATGATGGTGCAATAATTATATTATTGCAGCAAATTAAATTCAGAAGTAATAAATACTTGAAACCACATCAGTAATCAGTTTTGGATAGTTGCAATGTCCAAAATTTCTTTGAATTGTCATAGTAACCATGGTGTGCAAATTGCTTTGGAATTTTTTTTTTCGATAAGCAGTGGCTTAAACTGCATTTCCCCCATATGATTATAAACCAATTTATTTGCAGATTCTTTTTAAATCTTTCCATCTTTTTACTGACAGCATTTAGCTAGAAATATATTGGCATTGTCTTTTAATGAAAGAGAATGAAAAGTCAACTTGACCCTTTTCTTTGATAATTTTGGTGACTTTATTAAATGCTAAAACTAAATAAGTTTTTTTTTTTGCTACAAAATGTGAGAATTTATATTAAATAAGAAGTAAACAAGTTTTTAAATATGACATCAAATAACTGAATTACAGAAGATACTGATAATGATTTTGAAATTCAGCACTTTTATTGTTATTCAGTTAAACATTATTTGAGTTTGAGATGTCAATAATAAGAGATAGAGATTCTTTATAGGGTATCAGTTCTTCAGCTGATAATGAAACTCTGTACATAGCATAACTTCTTTTTGTGTACAGGCTGTATCGACAGAATTTTTTAATGGCTGACTGCTCTCTTTATCATAATACATCTATATCACTGGCCAATTCAATAAATTGGCATCCTATTTGAAACAATTAATCCTTAGCCACAGAGTAGTTAATTTACTTAGCTAAGAGAAAAATTTCTCTTACTTTCAACTTTAATGGTGAAATCTAAATTGGAATTGCCGTTGCTTCATTTTTCTATTCTAAGGTATTAAGTAAAATGCACTTTAAATAGTTTAAAACTCTTTTTATTTTATTATTCAAAATTGCTAGATTTTTCATTAAAAATATCATATAAAAGTTGTCTAATAATTCATTGTTTATCAAAAATTATTAGTATAGTATGAATTTTCTTGAGATGCATTATTAATACACTTTGATAATAATAATTTTTCTTGTTTTATATGTGGAAAGTTAAAAACAAATCTTGAGAGTTTATTTTTTTATATATAAGTAATTTTTTAAATATAAATTCAACATGTAAAAATAAATAATATTCATCTAAATACTTCTGCATTTATCATCTCAGACTTTTGATAAGGGATGTAAATTATTATGAAAGTTCCCTTATATTAAAACAATTTCAATAAAACATCAAAAACTCATGCATGAAGAAGTATGCTTGTGAATACTTCTAATTTTAAAAACCAATCTTAAAAACAGGAATCATAATTATATAGCAGGCTGAATTACAAAACTAATACAACCTTGATGCATTTAATTGATCGTCCAAATCTTAAGTCACCTGAACAAATAATAGTTCACCTTTTATTCTATGAAGCGTTCTGCATGTCTCAAAATCAAATATTTCCTATGTAGGCATTTGATGCCAAATGAAAATCAACCATCAATACCTAGTTAAAATATGTATGATATATATCTAATCTTGTATGGTAATATCACTTTAGAAACTTTATTGAAATGTTACAGCAGCAAATAACTGCTATGGGATAATAGGGATGTATTGAATGTTTATTTGAAATATTTTCGACTCATTTATTTTTTAATAAAGAAAATTTTGTTTGTTATATTATGTTATCAAAGTGAAAAGAATAATGCTGATCATATAAGCAAATTAATTAGACTCCCTAATATCCAATCTCATGAGTCATATATATATATATATATATATATATATATATATATATATATATATACACACACACACAAACAGGATGGTTATAATTAAACTGACAGTGCTCACAGTGTTCTGTAGTTCGATCTATTTGGGAGAATGACGCCACACTTGTCCTTTGTCAGTTAATGGACTAAAAGCAATGGTTGCAAAGTTTGTGAAAATAGGTTCTCTGAAGGTCGTCAGACAGAGGAAGAAAACCTGTACCACAGGATACAATCGAAGCAGTTGCCACAGCGATTATCGACAGAGGACAAGACAATATTGCTGCCACTTCTAGTGCACGTGGAGTTGCTCGTAAGATTTGCCTTACAGTACAGTATGGCAAATCTTACGAAAGATTGTCCACTTCTATCCGTACAAGATCAGCCGTGTACAGGAGTTACATCACACCGACCACAATAAGCGATTGACTTTTGCTCTCACTTTTCATGCCAGAATGGAGGTGGATGATGCTTGACCGTGAAAATTCTCATGGGGGAGACAAGGCCCTCTTTTACCTGAATAGAACTGTAAATACCCAGAGCTGCCAAATTTGGGATGACACATCATCACATGCAGTCACAGCCAAACATTCACCAAAGGTAACTGTTTGATGTGGGTTCACAGTAGAATTTATCATAAATCCATTCTTCCATGAGAACATTACCCCAACAGGACCGTAACCTGTTCTGTTACCGGAAAGAAATATCGCCCCATGTTGAACAACTTTGTCATTCCTGTACTTCAGCAAAGGCAATGCTTGGGGAAAATCACTTTCATGCAAGATGGAGCCCCTTCACACGTTACTTTATGGGTACAACAGCTGCCAGAAATTCACAACAGAAAGAGTTAGTAGCTACTGCTTTCCAACTGCATGACCACCTCGGTCCCCTGATCTTACCCCATGCAACTTCTGGCTATGGGGTTACTTTAAGTCTTAGGTCTATCAAAGAATTGTTTGAGACCTGGCTAAGTTGAAGGATAACATCACGGACTGTACGGAAAATTCCTGCAAACATGTTACTTTCTTCTGTTGTGAATACTGCACACAGAATGCAATATGGGGTCCATTAGCATGGCAGCCATATTGAACATGATTTGAATGTGCAAAATAAAAGGCAATTTTTTTTCCGTATTGATTTGCATTTATTAACACTCTATTTTCTATTACACAGCGCCGCATATTCCCCCAGCGGTGACTTAAAACATTTTTTTTGGGGGGGGGGGGAGAATCCTTCGTTTCCCGTCTTGCTTAATCTTCCTACAAAAAGTGGCATCATTCTCGCAAATTGTGAGCACTGTCAGTTTAATTATGACTACCCTGTTTATATACAATCATGATATACAAAGAAACTAAGTCTATTGAAGCAAAAAGTCACACTCAATGAGATAGGATTTTTAAAATAAACTTTTATTACAGACATATTACATGCATAATCGTGTGTTTTTAAAAGAATCAGAAAATGTATACATATTGTCGACCAGGCAGTTACTGTTTTTAACTATCAAATAATCATCAGTCCTGTGTAATGTACATATATATGAGGCATAATGGTGTAATGTTTTCTTTTATCTCTTTAAAAAAATAAGCAAATGAGCATAACTGATATATCAGAAGGTTTCACATGAAACCAAAATTGGCAATCTGAGTTCAATGGTTTGAGCTAGTGAATTAACTTTTAAATTTTCCTGATTTTTTAAAAAAATATATAGATAAACACTTTTTCTTTACAAAAGTTAGATTTTGTTTCACAAAACTTGTTTGAGGGGGGTGTACTTTCATTTCTTTAGAAATTCATTGAACCAAGTGGAAGTGGATCACTATAGTTTCTTAAAAGTAGATTGAAATGTTTAAGTTCTGATAACTCCGAACTTGTATTATGTAAAAAAAAAAAAAAAAAAAAAAAAAAAACAAACTGACTTTTTAAGTATGTCATTAACAGGTTATAGTCTTAAAAGGATGAAAAGTACAATAAAAGAAAATGCTTTGAAAATGAATTAAATAATTTTAAAAAAGCATAAAAATTAAAGAAATAGTTTTTTCTCTGCAGAAGGTTATGAACAAAATAGTTGAAAAAACAAGAAGGGATAAAGATTTTCGACACATTTCGGAATCAAATAGTTTTAGGAATTGAGGTTTTCACTGGACAAATTAAAAGCGTAAATTTGAAATATTTTAATGGCATACTCTTTCTTGCTCCATAAAAGATTAATTTTTCATCTGTCTCTTGCATTTCCTCCTTAATTTGCCAATCGTTCGCTAAAGTAATATTAGAGATTCTTTTTGGCACAAAATTTTATTTTATTAACTTCTGTTTCAAATAATTGAAAATGTGTTAATAAACACTCATTAGCATTTTTGTGTGCATGTGAAATTAGCATTCAATATTGATTGTGTAGTTAACACTGAGGACATTTGTTTTGTATCTCAAAAATGATGTTACATTTTAAGTTTTAGCCTATTAATTGTAAAATAAGGATATCAGATTTTGCTCTTTTCATTTACGCACAAGAAAGATTAAGTAAGGAAGTAATGTGTTTGAACGTCCATAAAGAATATATATGTAAATTGACCATTTGCATTCTTATATCTATAATATGTAATTATATGACCCTTGCATTTTTTCCTTCCGTAAAAATGGAAACTGTGTGTGTGTGTGTTTATGTTTAAACCGTATTTCTCTTGATAAATAATTTCACAAATATGAGAAAGCAGATCCCAAGTAAGAATAAAAACTGACAGTTTCCAGTTATTCAAAAATAAGTATTTTGGCAGAGTAAATGGTCTCTGACTGTATGAAAGTTTTTAAAATAGGCTGGTAGGTAATTGAAATCATTATAAGTGCAAAAAAGTGAAATTTTAGGGACTGAAAAAATATCTATTCTTTAAGTATTTTTAGGATTTTAATAATGTTTAGTTCTTATGCTGAAAATTGTGCATTACAATGAAATAAATATTTTTTCCTCTAGCTTGTCTCAATATCTGGTAAGGAATGCAGCAAAGAAGTTCTTACTTCTGCAAACATATCTGATAAAATACAGCTGGATTCTTTGGAAGGTATTCTGAGCATAAAATAATCATTGGATAGAAATTAAATTGCTAAAATTGTTCGATAATTGCATGCAATACAATTTATATTTGCTTGATCAATATTGCTCCCTTTTTTCCTCCTTTGATAAGATTGCATATTTTAAAATATTTGAACTTTATATTGAATTTTTACTTAAAAACTCATTTATTTATTTTATTTCCAGCTTCTCCATCACTTAGAATTAAAAGTGTCCGTAATTCATTTACACCAGCCAAAGAAAACAAAGAAACTGTATTAAGACATCATAATGATTCCAATACTACTGGTTCTGTAGATGAAAAGGTTTGTTTTTGTTTTTTAACTTAAATTTCTTCATTTTAACCTCTAGCTTACGGATGGTACAACTGCTGTACCAAGATTTTTTAAAACCTTTCCTTACCGTCGGTATAACTGTTGTACTAGCAATGAGTTTGGATATCGTTCCCCCATTTGAACTTCCCAGCGAACCGTAATTGCCTCATAAAATTCCCTTCCCTTTTGTGCTATAACCTTTCTAGTCAGGAAACTTTGTCCAGCTGTAGTTATAATCACTGTTGGAGCTAGTCAGTTTTGTGAGCCTTGCTTTAGCGACATTTTTTAAAGTAACACTTCTGAGAGGTATAGAACGAGTTTGCATAACTTCATTTGTTAGTTATACTCGATTCTTTTATTCTTTCCTCCGTTGCTTAATTTTTCAATATTGTAAATTGTTAATTTCTGAACTTAATAAAATTCTATGATTTTATAATATGTGTTTATAATTTTATTCGAATGATGAATTTTTGAATAAAACATTACTTGAAATTTCGTTTCTGATGGAATGGTCTAGTGAAGATTATTAGCGCCCTAGATAAACTGTAACATCTTTGATCCCAATTTGTCACTGTGCAGAAAAACTAAATTGAACCTCGAATTCGTTTTCCCCCTGTCATTATATTTTGAATTGAAAAGTGACAAAACATTGTTTTGTCTTCAAGCCTGCTTCCTCCTCCATGAATGGAACCTCGGATATATATACTTCCCAGTCACTAATGCACTATTTCTAACACAATATTAAAGAATTGACTACTTACAATTTCTTAGCTTTAAAGTTTAATGCTTGAATGATATATTCATGCTAAAAATACATTTGGGTTCTGATTTTTAAGCAAGCTGTAAGCTTCATGATTTATGAAAACGGCTGCTATGATTATCTAAAATTAATCATTCATTAAAAGTTGTAATTCTAATTTTAAAATATTGGAAGAGGCTCTTAAAATATATCAAAAATAATAATTAGTAGCATATTAGGCATTCCAAAATCAGAAGAGAAATATTAAAAGTTTTATGCCTTTATTTTAATTTACTGAAGAGTTACTAGACATTTAAATTTTTCCAGAAATATTTGTACTGAAACAAAATAAAATAAAGTGACTGCGTAAAAGAGGCAGGAATTCGATAATTAATTTTAAGCATTTCTGAAAGATAATCTAAATAATATTCTTGCAAAAATATTTGTAATTAAAAACAAATGCTGATCATTTAGAATGCTAGCTTTAATTATTAAAGAATTTTAATTATTAAAATTTTTTTGATAGCTATTTTTTAATATAGTTTTATAGCAATAAAATCTTATATATCAAATTCAAAGTAAACCATATATAATCTTACTTTGTTTAAATTAACTGTCTTTAATTTGGTGATTACCTACAAATTAATAAATTTCTATGTAGAATTTTATTTTCATCATAAATCAGTTGTTGATTGTTTAGAAAATAGAACATACTTTTCAGAAATTTTACACTATTATGAGTCATTGAAATTCTTGGAAAAAAATCTTTATAAATTATAAGAATTGACAATAGAACAAAGAATCGTTACTAGTAATTTATATTATAAAATGTCCGAAATATGTTAGGATTAAAAATTATATTCGATTTAATGAGCTCAATAAATAAAAAAAATTAATTCTGTAAAATAGCAGACAATCATCTGCTAATTTGCAGATACATTTAATTTACAAAATAGCTAGGGATTGTTATCTATGTTTTGTGAAAAAAAAATGAAAATATTTAAAAAAAAATCAAGTACAATATTTATAAGCGATACATAAATTGTTACATTTAATAAAGATAAGTGATTTAGACGATAAACAAACTAAAATTCACAATGACTTGTCCAAGCTTTATAAAAAATTTACAGCTTTAGTAAGACTTAAAAAATTTATTCACAAATATGATTGAAAAATTGACAATAATTTGTTTAATGTGCTAAGTAACTATATACTGAAGTTATCCTATTTACAAGTTATTTTATAACATAAAATTTAATTCATTACTCTTTCATGCAAAATTAATAAACAATTAATAACTGCGATAAAAAGCTTTTACTAGGGGTCAAACACAGTAAAACCGCAAAAGAGAGAAGAAAAAAAGTTTAAACGGAGAGGACCGATTACCAATTAACACTACGGGAGGTCGAAAGTGTTGAGCTAAAGAAAGGGAAAGTATCTACTATCTTTTTTCACTGAATGCCCAGATTCAAAGTAATTTTTCAGAATTTGGGTTCTCACAACCTAAAGGTCAAGAGTAATGTACAAAGTGCATAAGTGAAAACATTGGTAATTTTTTTGTTTTATGATTAGTAAATAGTTTCGATTGTACTAAATAGAAAAGCATACAAATTTCTTTTAGGTTGTTGAGGATCAAAGTGAGCGCCATCGATGATTTTATTGATGTTCAAATGATAATTAGGCTCTTAACATGCTTAATAACATATGTTGCAATTTTTAATGGGATAGAGTTGATTGCTTCAAATCCTCAATTAAATATTTCTCATTATGATTAATGATGAGCTAAATCTTTAGTTAAACGTGTCTCATAAAATGAAAAGTCCATAAAAATCATAATTTAAAAAATTAGAACATTTATTGACTCAAACTGCATAAAAGAGTATATATTACTTGGTTTGGACTATATTAGATTTATATGCTTATTGTTAATGGCTTAGAAAATAGCTGTGAGGCCCTGATTAGAATAGATATGCCTGTACACATTAAACCATTCTTGCCTTAAGCAACACTGAAGTTTTGAATTAATTTATACAAATATGAAAAGTACCTAAATGTGAAAATAATCTTTAAGCATCTTAAAAGTGTTTAATTTTGAGAAAGGCGACTTAAAAGTGCTCGATTTGTGTTATCTCACATGTTGAATACATTGTTATAAAAGCTTGTGTATTGCATGCATTAACAAAAAAAAAAAAAAAAAAAAAAAAAAAAACAAGAAATGGGAAGGATTTATAGAAGGAATTATTAAGTGCTGACTTCTCCGAAGAAAGCTTTAATTAATTTTTTCCCTTCCCATTTCTTCAATAATGTCTATTGCTCTTTATTGAAATGGTGAAAGAGTTATTCAGAAGGGGCAATATGAATTATGCATGATGTTGTAATTGTTGTGATTCAAAAAAATATTTGAACCTCTATTTTTAAATTAATTAAATGTTTAGATGTTGAAGAATTTATTTAAATTATACCTGGCAAGCATATGCTTAACATTTTATGTATTGCTAAGGAAATATGTACATATTGACTTGATCAATTGAAAAAAACGATGCACCAAAAAGAGCATTTCAGAAGTTACTCTAGAAATGTATAGTAAAGGCTCTTTATATGTAAAATGTATTTATGTATAAAAATCATTTGATCACCATTCTCATTAACATGTCTTTTAAAGGAATCCTTTGAATTGGCTATTGAAGGGATTTTACAGCTCTGTATTGAATTATAATTATGCTAATTAAATGCGCTATGTATTGTTAGCTGATAGCATAAAATTAGTATAAGATTTTAGCTTTAATCCATAAAGTTTCAACGATCATGATTTCCTTAGCGTTGTTTGTTGAATGTCTCCATTAATTAAAAAAATATTATTGGTTGATTCAATCTTTTTGAATAATAGTTTTTACAAAGAAAGGGGATGGGGGACCTCTGAATTTGAAACTTAAAAATTTTTAAGAAAGAAAAATTAATAGCTTTTTCAAAATTTCTATTTTTTATTTTACCGATTCTATCATTTTATAAGGATTACTATTTCCTTCTTTTTATAATTCTTACAGATATTACTTCCCCCTTGTGAAATCTCTTTATATATAAAGGCTTGACCTGATTGCCAGATCAGTATACTTCATAATCATTTATGTTAGCAATATAAAATCTGTGGATATTACAGCCTAATTTAATGCAAAATTTTCAAAACTAGAATTTTTTTTGACAAAATAAAAACTAGAATATTTTAACTAGAACATTACAGAAACATTATTTTATGACCCTTTTAAAGTCTAAGAGCAGCTTTTCAATGATAAAAATTTTGTTTAAGTGAATGAGTGTTAAGTGATCTTTGTAATTTTTGAAAAAATTAGTTTTGTAGACAATTTATAGCAATGACTTTTATTTAGATGGAATCCAAAACAATATTTCTTCTTCTAAACGTCATTTCACATTATTTTTATCTCTGTTAAAATCATGATAAAAGAAGGTGGGAAATGCTTCTTTTGGGTTTTTTTAAACATTAAAAAAAAAAAAATCCTAATTCATTGAATGATACTCTTCATTTGATGAGTTTTGTTTAGTTTTTGCATCTTTATTTTGCTTCTAACCACATAGCTGGCCTTTTTTTTTCCCTCCAAGAACTTGTTTCTGTTATTTATGAAACCTGGGACTTAATAAAGTATTCTCATTTCTTTAAAAAATTTAATCAATTCCTCTATAATTTTTTTAAAGTAAGAATTTTTGGTTATAGGTTAGCAAGCAGGTTTACATTAAATTTTCAAAATGTTAAGCATTCAAAAAAAGCCCTCCACTGAATTTCATAAATAAGAAGCAATAAGGGAATGTTGCTATACTTTTATATTGAAAAGTATATTGAAAGATCTTGCCAATCTTATGATAATAGCCATTCCAGATTGTTCTTTAGTTTTATAAGGTTGCAAATAAAATAGTTAAATAACACTGAATTAGTTCATTAGGAAATTCAGGAGCATGCCAAATTTTATTTGTTGTTGTATATATAAAAATCATAGAAAATTTTAGGGCATGCAATTTTTCTATATTATTGACACTTTCAGAAATGATGTTTCCATTAAAATTTTTTTGCTAATTTTGAGTATTGTTGTAAAAAATATCAGATCTTTATTATTAATCTTATAACAGTTGACATCACTTTTTGATATTGATAGATTTATAACTTATGTTTTTGTCAAAAACAAAAAGACATGTTTTTTAAAAAAATAATAGAAAGCATTGCACAAATACAGAAATAAATATTAAAATTTAAAAAACACATATTTCAAATCGAGTTTTTAAAATAATTTTTTTAAAAAAACTTATAGAACAGAAAATATTATACATTTAGAAAATTCACAATTTGTGTATACACAAGGTTTTTGGCTAAGGTGTTTAGAAAGTGAATACTTTTTGTAACAATTTCTCGTCTTACTGCGAAAATTAGCAGTTTTAATTTTAACTTTTGTACAGGTTGATAAAAGCTAATAATGCACTTGTGCAGATTAAATTTTATTTTTATCTTATGTGAAATATATTTTTGGAATGTATGCTTAAAATATTGTTCAAAAAGTAGATTAAAAATCAAAAAATTAAATTATATTGAAAATAATAGTTATCGTGGAAAAGAAAATTTTTGAACTTTTATTTGATGTACTAAGAATTTTTGTGCTGTAATATTTTAAATAGCAATCTAAAAAAGTAAATAGATAAAAAGCCCACAAAAAATTTACATTTTAAATTTATTAAAATTTTAAATACATTTTTTGAAAATCTTTGAATTTTTTCATGCAAATACCAAGTGATTATATCAGCTGGTAAGAAATTAAATTTCATCATCTGTGTTTGAAACATCTTTGAAAAAATGTTTTAAAGGATTTTATATTCTATTAAATGAAAAAAAAAATACATATAATAAAAATCAATATCTTATGTTCCGATATTTTTATAATATTGACAAAAAAAAAATGTTTCTTAAAAAAAAATTCCTGATGATTTTTGCCTCCAATATAAAAGAATACGTTTTACCTTAAAACATTGTTTACATTTAATTAAAAGAATAATATTTGCAAAAAAATAGTTAATATCGTCAAATATGTTTAAAATACAGAGGAATTTTCAAGTCTTTCAACTTATATATATTTTTGGCTCTTCCTAAAAATACAAAGCTTTCCAATAAGTTAAACTCTAACAAGTGTAAATTTGCACATTTTTAAAATATTGATATTAATTATTTTTAATAAATACTAAATTATTCCATGGCAACATAAAGATTGCTTTAATATATAATATTTCATTGTAAATGGAGTGTAAAGTATATATAGTAATCATCAAAAAATTCAAACACTTGATTTTCATTGAATTCTTCATATTCGGACCGGCTCAAGTTTGAAAAACGTTTTTGGCATTATAGCTGATTGTCAGCCAATTTGTTTATGTGTTTATCATGGCTGACCACCTGGTGGGTGCATTGGATACTATGCACCAAAGCTCCATGGTTGAGAGAAGGGTTCACTGTAATCAAGAATTAAAATGGTGTTCTTAACAATAATAGCGTCTACACATACTAAAAGTAAACAAAATTATATCAACAAAGCTAGCTGAGTGTCAACTAATGGCATTATGAAGCAATGATTGTAGTGATGCCTATAAATAGGGGACATGAGTTTATTTATGAATAAGTAAATCCTGTTTGAACATGTTAAGACAGAGCAACTTCTGGATGCAAAAGATCTTGCACCCAGAAGTTGAGGGTGGAACTGCCTCAAAAGTTCAAATGCACTTTTAAATGATCAGTTGTCTACTTTTTTCTACATCTGATTTAAAATCTTTTATGAATGCATCTGTGTATATTTGTTTATATTTTGTTATTTAAATGAAAATTAATTTGAAGATAAATTAAGTGATCAACTCTTAAAATACGTACCTCATTACTTCTTTACTGGCGACGACTGGAATAATAAGAAGTAAGGAAGAAGTTTAAATGGATAAGGCAACAGATTTGGAAACATACAAAATTTACAGTACATATTATAGTCTAGTGCAAGTGTGCAAAATATTTTAAATATAAGTAGATTTACAGTTACTTATCTACTAGATAATTGCATATAGTGTAGCATATAGCAGGGATGCACAACCTATGGCCCACAAATGTTATTAATAAAATAAGGTTAATTTAAAATGAAATCAGAGTTTTTCAAATAAACAAGGGAATAAATCGAATTCGAAAACGATTCCACAGCAGAATAAATAATTTATAGTTGTTCATTAGGTTTATTTACTTCTTATTATGCAGCTTTTGAGTTTATTCCCTTCATGGTTACCTGCGAGTACGAGTTTTCGTATAGAAGTTCGCCAACGTGAAAAGTTTCCACACATGAAAATGCAGTATGAGGATCAAACTCAAATCTTGTACAATGCATTTGATGATCGGTTTTCAGATTTTGAAAAGCGCCTAACAAAAATTGATTAATTTTTTCTCTATTTTCTGTTGATATAAATCTAGTGGATGAGAGAATGAAGTTAGCTTTTATTGATTTACAGAATTCTGATTTTTTTAAAAAAAATATCAGTTTAAAGAAAAACCGATATTCGAATTTTCTAAAGACTTACCCGAGGAATTTTTGTCTTTTAAGCAAAATGCAGCAGCATGTGACAGCACTTACATTTGTGAGCAAACTTTGTCACTAATGAATCTAAACAAATCAAAAGTAAGAAATAGAATAGTAGATGAGAGAACCCTTCTTCTATTTTTTTAGGCAAAGTATTTCAATCATATCTATAATGTTTGTGTTTCATTTATTTATTGCATAATACGTGCATGAGTAAAATAAATAAAATAATAATTGTAATTCATGCATATTGCTAAAAAAACGTGTTTTTACGTTTATAACATATTTTGAAATTTGCATGCTGCTTTGGCCCTCGACATGATTCTTTTTCATATTTTGACCCTTCATCCTGAAAAAGTTGTGCATCCCTGGCATATAGAAATCATTTGTTAATTCATACTGTTAACTGCTTAATGTTTTTAGATATGAAAATGCCCATGCCAAGGAAATAGCCTTCTGAGTGTGAGAAAAAAAAATATAGGAAAAGAAAAAATAAAAGCCAAACCTCACAATCAGTTTCATGTAGATCTGTTTTCTTGGCTATGAAGTAATTCTGGCAATGAAATTGCATTGACTTGAGAAGTACAAGTCAAACTACAAATGTAGAAGGAAGTTCTATGCAAACTACATAGTCTTGCAATGAAAATGTTGAGACGATGAAAATTTGTTAAAGAACCACATGTTTATGAATATATTACCAAATCAGAAAATAATATGGAAATGACAACAAAAAATATGGTCAAGAGAATACAAATGATCCTTTTTTATGGTCAGTTATTATAGCTGATAAATTTAGAATGTTTTGTGTTAAAATTGGACTTGAACAAGACAAAGCAGTTTTTGCTAAAAATGGTGAAGGTAGATAATTTTCCAACTGCATATTACTTTTGAAGAATTGCCAATTAAAATCCAACTTTACAGCTAGTTAATTTATTTAAAAACTCAAAGTCTCCATGTTTTGTTTTTTGCTCTGTATTGTTTTTTAAAAGAAGAGGAAATGACCAAACTACATGATTTATAGTTGGCTATAATAACTGGTAAAAGCTATCAATCTAAATCCGAGGTCATGAGCATTCTAGCTGTCATTTTATTTTATTTATTGCTTAGAAAGAATTACTAAAGCAACTAAATTTACATTTGACTATTGATGGAACAAATCAAGTTAATATAAATAAGGAAACTGCTCGACTCAAATTACTATTTCAAAGAATTGGAGACATGATTCCATTTTTAGCATGTTACAATCTTCGAGGAACTCTTTGAAATAATGGGAATACCTACTAATGGAAGTTTCTTAATTGAATTATTAAATATGATCTTGTGTTAATGAATCATATAAACAAAATAACAAATTCAAAAAAAAAATAGAACTGTGCACCATTTAGCCCACAGGTCATCACAACAAATTATTTCTGCTAAGGAAATGAGGTTCTTAACAAAATTATACACAATATGAAAGCAACCTTCTGCTATAATATTCAAATAGATTGTACTCCTAAAATTTTATGCAAGGAACAAACTTCAATTGTTATTAGGTATGTAAATTTTGAAGAGTAAAAGTTTACTATAAATAAACCATTTATAGGGTTTATTGAAATTATTGATGTGAGTGGTGAAGGACTAGCAAAAATTCTATTGGAAAGATTAAGTGAGCTCTATTTAGATATGGATTGTAGAGGGCAGGAATATGACAAGGATATCAATAAGAAATAGAAATATATGGGTGTATAATCTGGAATACCTTCTCTAAACCCTCATGCAATTTATGTACCTTGCCTATCACATTCCTTTAACTTATTAATGTTTGATGCAGTATATATGGTTAAAATTTTTTGGTGATATTGCAAAGCTTATATTGCTTATTTTCTGCATCTACAAAAAGATGAAAAATTCTTCAAAAGTATTTAAACCATTATGCTACACACTTTGGGAAATCAAAATAGATTCTGTAAAGCATCATTTACACAGTTTGAACAAACTTGTAATACCCTAGAAACATTTATTGCTGTAAGTAATGATAATACTGCCATATCCGAATCTATAAGTTTATAGGATGCAATACAAGAAATGACTTTTATTTTTTTATGTAATATCATGGTTTGCAATATTGTTAACACTATCTATAAATTATTACCAGCAAAAGCAATTCTTCTTGACTTAGCTTTTAATCTAGTCAATAAAATTAAAACTGAAATCCAAAATTTAACACATTTTCAAATGAAGTAAATGTGCTAGCATGTTATTTAAATATTTTTCTGAAAAAGAAATTCAAAGAAAGAAAAAATTATATTGAGAATTAACAAAAGACAATAAAACATATTAGAAAACACTTGTTGGAATTAAGGTGTTATTTTTTTAGCATTTTAATTTGTTACCGTTATTGTATAAATAAAGGATAGATTTAAAAAAATACCAAATATTATTTATGTTTTAAATTAAACGCTTTTATAAAAGTTTTACGAAAATCTTGATCTTGGGAAAGGTTCCAAAAACTTTGTAGTTTTATAACAAAGATGTAGATGAAAACCTAATGCAGGAAATTTGTTTGATGCAGAATTTGATTTTGAATGAAAAATATGCGAATAACACATAAGTAATATTGCAATGCATACTAAATAATAATTATAATCAGTGTTAAAAATTTTTTATGTTCTTTCTTCAAATTAAAATGAAAGAATTATTTTCGGTCAAGCATGGGCCGAGAATCCTGAAATGCACTTGCTATATTAAGAACTGAAAAATAAGGTGTAAAACATAATTTTCTAAAATAATTAATGGGTTTGGAAAAACAAAATCATACATTTCAAAAAATGTGTTTTCTCCCCCACCAAATATTAGGCTAATGGCTCTAAATGGCTTCTTGCGCCCTCGTCCCTTCGTGGAGATGGCTCTGGTGTCTACAATAAAGATAACTCCCTAACACTTTTAAATTGAATAATGTGCATGATCTTTTCATCAAATATGTAGATTTTCTATAAATGTTGAGCAAAATCTGTTCACAAGTAACCTGTCTATCTGTTCGTGTGCAAATGGACTCAATAATTATAAAATACAAAGAATTATGTAAAAAATTCTTTGACACACATGTTTTACATCTAAAATAGTAATTAGTCTCAAATTACTCACTAGATAGTCTGATTGTTGACCATCTGTTGGTCCATTCTTTCTTTGCAATTAAATATGATAATTCAAAAATGCAATACTCAAATCAAAGATCTGTTATATTGTCCTTTGATTATGATTGCATTCCCATGTCAGATTTTGGTGTGAAGCAATCTGCCAAAAGCCATACAAAAAAACAGACTTTTTCAAAATAGATTTCTACCAAAGTACTTGGTAACTACTGTGCATAGTGTTAGTGAAGGCTATTCAAATTATACATGGTTATATCCAAGGTCCACAATTTTATGTGTTAAGAGGTGAGGATGAATTGGAAAAATTATTCCTACTGATTTTTGTCTAAGGATTGAAGGGAATTTGAAAATAGTAATTTAGAGGAAAAGGAATTTACCTTTTCCTTTCAGCCTAGTGGATTTTTAAAAAAATTAATTTTGGAATTAAGGTTTTATTGGATGCATTTAAATTTATTCAGTAATATAAAATGAAAGGAAATTTATCATAGTTTTTTAACATTTATATTAAGCTGATCATTTTTATATAATGCCTATAATAATATATCTTTTTTTATTTAGTTTTAAAATTTATATAACTTTGTAACTGTTTTTAAATAAATTGTTTTAAGGAGGAAAAGTATGCTTTAGTTTCAAAAACTTATTTTCAAAAGTGACAACATCGATCACAGTAAAAAAAAAGTGAAGGTTAGGAGTTGTAAATTATTTTTCCACTCTTAGCTTTCAAGTAGTTGTAGCTGCTGAAAAACTAACAAAAGTAATTTATTGTAATGAAATGCTATTTGTCCTATTTCTATTGTTATTATATTGTTTTCTAAAATATTTACTGATGTTATAATTGTAAATCAATGTAGCATGATTGTTAAATGATAAATGGGCAAATATTGTGTTTATTTTAATACAAAACGTCTTTTCTAATTACAAACTGTAATAATATTAATAAATTCAACTAATTTTTGTTTCTATTCCTAGTGGTCGCTTGAGGAAGTGGAATGATGCAAAATAGTTTTTATAAAACATGTGTTTTGTATATTTAACTCATCAATTAAAAATTATAAGTAGACATAATTGTAATTGAAACTTTTGAAAATTACTTGTTTCATGAAACTAGTGCATGTGACAATCAACATTATTTTTTCAAAATGGAAAGAAATTAGGATTTGTTTGATTTGTATTGTAGTTAAAAATAAATGCTGTATATATTAGAAGCCTATATTGAAATTAAAATTTAAATAATAAGAGCTGATCGGAATTTGGAAGAATTAAAATATTCCTCTATATTATCTTAAGAAAATTATTTTTTTTAACTATCTTTGAAGGTTCTAAGGATGAATACTTCATTAAAAGTGATTACAAATAGTTAAAGCAAATGCATGTAAACATAAATAAATAAAAATTCCTTTAATAGTATTATTATTGTACTTCTATTTTTTTTGTACATATTAGATTGATATAGATGTTTTTGATTAGGTTTTATATTGAAAATGATTGCTCTGTACTAGAATAACATTAATAAGTGAATATAAAAGAAATTTTCATCCTTCATAAATCTTAAAATTTTTATTTCTTCATAAAATATTTTGGATTTTATATTTATATATATTATGGTAGTCATATTGTAGGAGTCTTTTTCATACAATTCTTAGCAGAAATCAAAAAGGAATCTCACTATTTATATTTATGCTGTGTAGTGTCTCGAGTATGTTTCTATGAGTAAACGTTTTTGAAAAGTGACATCAGTGAGCCACCAAT
>JAOUZG010029365.1:2362710-2386862 GCA_026289955.1 Argiope argentata
TGCAATGATTTAAGCAGTAATGATGCTTCCAAACGAGATTTTTAATTTAATTATCTAACTTCATTTCCTTTTCATCTATTGTCATGGTCTTTTAACACATTTCGAGCTTTCTGAATAGAAGTTGGAGATTGTATTAAAAACCTGTTTCATACAGGACAGAATGCTCATTGTATCCATTTCAGATTTGTCTGAGACAAATGGTTTCGAAAGGAGCTGTCGGCTATGTTTTAGTCTTCATTTTCTAACCTTTTCTGCAAATTATGAGATCCGTTTATAAATAGCCTTTGCCAATTAATAATGTTATTTTTAAGACATGGCAATGTAATTCTGAACTTTCTATCTGGAATAATTATATGCTTACTACCATTCTCGTACCCGGCTTTGCTCGGGTAATGGAATTAGTGGGGGGTAACAGTGCTTCGTGCACTTAGTTACGAAAATTCCCTATAATAATTACTTATTGCCTATAATTTTTTTCTAATTTTGGGTGGGTCCCGGCGATCCTGGACTCCTTATATTTATGCCCTAGGAAAGTGCACTCCTCCAAATTCAAAAGGATTGTCCGACGGAATTAGTGGAATGTGGGGTATTAAAACCAACTCTCCTCGAACACATCCAGTAATTATCGTAGCTTCGATTACATACTTATTCAGTCTAGTCACTTGTAGTATGGTTTCATTGTATAACTTTGGTGGACAAATGTGTCTTAGTGGCATTACTGGTGTCACAACTTTCAGGTGAAGTATGTGAGGTGGACAACCTGAAATGAATTCATAAGACGCATAGTTTTTGCTGGATTATTTTCAAAATTGATCAGGGTGTGCCAAAGAAATGCCAAATTATATATTAAAATGTTTAGTCTTATTTTTATTTATCAATGGATTAGATTTGTAATGTTGAAGAGGAAAATCCAATAAAAAAACCAAAAAACTAACATTACAGGTTTTAATATCATAGAAATTAAGCGGGTTTATTTAATTTCTTCCGAACTAATTGTTATTTCTAAAAATAAAGTATCCCATCTTTTAAGTTGGACCAAACTGCAAGTAGTGTGCAAATTTTATTAAAATCGGTTTAGGAGTCCATCGCGGACAAACAACGTGACACGTAATTTATATATATTAAGATAAGAACGGTTTTTTTTTTTGAAAAGTTATAACTTACAATTTAAAATGTTTTCCTCTCATTTTTAATATATTCAACTTTTCAAAACTCAAATTATTTAAAACATAGTTCATATATGCAAAATTAAAACTAATAAGTTTCCGAGCAATTGTCAGATTATACTGGAATTCCCCCCCCACCCCTCCCCCAATAGTAAATAGGTTTATACACATCAATTTATTGATTTTGACAAGTTTTTACTACCATGTCAGTGTTCTTAAAATTATAGTTATATGTTTGTTAGTTTATTCAAAAAAATATTTACAGGCCTTAAAAAACTGAAAATTATGATTTCATTAAATTATTTTATGGTTTCTTTTGAAAAGATTTCAAAATGGAAGGGGAAAATGATTAACATGGCTTTTGGGAATAAAGCTTTTTTGCAAAATTTGAAACATTGTTTCATGTGTCTTTCCATGTCAGAATGGAATAGGAAATTTTCAAAATTCATTAAAAATTGGATTCCTTTTAAATTCTTCAAATGATGTCAATTCTGAAATAATTTTTTTTAAATCAATTAAGTGTATGGGAAGGTTAAATAACATTTATAAAACCTTTACAAATATAAAACTCTCTTTTTAATTGCTATGAAGTGAAATTCATTTTTACTTTCTAGTCGAAAATCCAACAGCTGGAGATAAAATTAAGTACTGTGGAAAATGAATGCATCGACTTAGGAAATAAACTTAAGGAATGTTCTTTAATGGAATCATTGCTGAAAGAAAAACTGGAAGAAACGTGCACTGGAAAAGCAGAAACTGTTTCTCAATTGACAACAGAGAAAGGCCTGAGGTTAAATCTCCAATCTTCTATGGAGGAACTTAACAATCAGATAAAATTATTGATGGAAGAGAAAGCATGTAAATCTTCAGAATCTGATGAGCTGAAGAAAAGGATTACAGATATGAAGATTGAACAAGAGGTAAATTAACTTATTTTTTCTCTTTAATCAGGATTATCTTCTTTAATAATCTGTAGTTCTAAATAAAGGATTTTTACAGAGAATATATACAATTCGTTATTTAATTATTAACTCCTTGTCTACAAAATTTACTTAGGTTTGATTCTGGGTTAATATGATTTTTTTAAAACCTTTTCTACTTGTTGAATTTGGTGTTAACTATTCTGTGTGATGCTTCCTTTTCATGTTTTTGTTAAATAATGATTATTATAAATGCTATGTAATTGCAAAAGATTTTGGATTAATTTTTCAAAATAAAAGGAAATTCAAGACCATTTATCAGCTTCTTAAGCACTTAAGTGAATTCTTGTTTATAAATATCTATAATTATACATATTACTAGCTGCCCCGACAGACTTCATACTGTCTCAAGTTATTGAGTTTTCGTAGCCTAATTACGTAAATACTTGTTTCACAGCACTTAGAAAGTAAAAAGAATCATTTCATACATAAATCCTTTCAAGAATAAAATAAACACATTAAGAGCTCTTAATGCTGCATTAATGTATAAAAAAGAATTTTTATCCCTAAGAACAACAACTAAAATAAAACATTTTTTTTATCAGAACACAATCAATATAAACATGAAAAAATGAAACAACATCAAATAAAAATGAACAAAATGATATTCACATTCATTTGAAAAAGTAAGTTGAGTTATGCCTTAATACTAAACAACGATTACTTACAAAAATAAGTTATCTATTTCGTTCATTGAAAGACTTAAATAATAATGTAATTATATTTTCATTGTAAGGCTTTATATAGTACACAATATTTTTTGTTTGATTATTTGGCGCGTAAACAAATAAATTTGACGGTTTTTCAACCCGGGAGCAGGCAATGTACAACTGTCCATGAGAGAAGCATGGGTTTTCGAAGATTAATGCCGCAAAAATTCAACGATTGACCCTATGATTTATTTATGGTCATAGCGAAAGCAAGCCGCACTGGTAATTGCAGTCATTTAAATTCAAATGGTACATCAGTTGGTACAATTGGGATGTGAGGTATCAACACATCTTCTCCCCTATATTTTCCGTTTAGAATGGTTGCTTCGATCACATTGTTCAATCATATTTTTACTGCTAGCCGTGTGCCATTACAAAGACGCGGTGGTTTGATATTTCGCAACATAATGATCACCGATCCTTCTTTTAATTGAAGATTATGAAGCGGCAATCCTGGAAAATCCAGTGAATTTAAAAATTCTGGTGGATAATTAACAACATCATCTTGGTTAGTTGCGCAATCAATTGATTTGTATGTTCTTAATTCATTTTGAATTTCGAAATTTATTTCATTTACATCTGTCTTTCTGGCAGCTAATATTGCTCGTTCACTCAATCAAAAAAGATCTCTGTAATTTTGAGTGACGTTTGGGAAAACCTTTTGAATGAGCTCGGTTTTTGATTCAGTGAACTGACAAAAATTGGCAGGCAATGCAATGCAGCCATTTAAAAAGTCTACAGGAATTTTGCCATCCCCAATGTCAATGAGTTGTTTTGAAAATATTTCTCCAGATCGATCATTTGGCAATCCGACTCTCATATTCTTATTTAAATTTAAGATTTTAACATTTTTCCACAAAATGGAGGATTTTTAACATGCATTGAGTTCATCCGCTTGCGTTGACCGTGGAATCACTAGTAATGTTTGCCAAAAATCCCGTGCTAACAAAATCATCGCTCCACCAAATCGGTTTTGATTGTTTCTCAGATCTTTCATAGTTCTGTCTAATGCTTCCAAATACTTTTTTTCTGCCATCGTACATTCATCCCACACTATCAACTTACATTGCTGCAAAACCTTTCCCATTGCAGAGTTCTTCGAAATGTTGCATGTCGGAGTTTCGTTGTGTTGTATGTTCAATGGTAATTTTAGCGCTGAATGGGCTGTTCGACCGCCTTCCAACAATGTTGCTGCAATACCTGATGAAGCAAGTGCGAGTGCAGTTTCTTGGTGTGAGCGAATTGTTGCTAAAATCAATGAAATCAAAAAAGTCTTTCCTGTACTCCCCGGAGCGTCCAAAAAGTAAATCCCTCCTGTTCCATCATTTACAAATTTCATAAGTGTATCAAAGACATACTTTTGTTGTTGGTTCAACAGCGGAACATTTATTCAAACTGATTTTTTAAGGCATTTAGATCTTACAGTTTTTCACGTTGCAACTCTTGATTAAAAACGTCTTGCATTTGGCGATTAAGCGCGGCCATGCCTTATTGAGATAATACTTTGTTTGACATCATCAAGCACATGTTCTCAATGGAAATCAAAGCCTCGTTGTAGATTTCTTCCGTGATGTGTAAATGTTGATTTCCTGTTATAATGTGCATTTTATGCAAGATATCGTCACACATATAATCTTTGTATTTTATCCATAAATCAATTGGTTTTGAAGGGATATAATTATAGCAAATAATGTTCGTATTTGATGAGCTGTTGAAGAAATTACAGCATTATTGAGAGTTTGATCCCAATGTGTATCATTTTCTAAAAGTTGCAAACGCTGACAGGCTTCTCTGAAAGAGCCACATAATTCACCATTAACAGTTCGTAAATGTTGAAATGATGTTGGGCCCCGAACAGTGACTAATAGTAATCGCAAATAAAAACACTAATTATTTCTTAGATGCACTGAATAAATTCGACCAATTGCCTGATAGAATATACATTGGAGTAACCTGGAACTGGTTTTCCCTTTTTCCGTCGTTGAAATTTTTTTGAGGATTGATTCCAAGTATAATATTTTGGCATTTCTGAGTAAAGCAATGTTTTGGCGAAATCATCATTCTGACACATATAAAAAAAACTGGTCAAGGTTGTAGATGGAGGGTTAATAGCTCGTTGTAATACATTCTGTGCTGTAAAATATACCCTTTGACCATTTTCTAAGTGTACGGCTAAGTGAACTACAGTGGGGTGTCTTTCATGAATAGGAAAAGAAAAAATGCACCAAATTGCTTCATTACTGCTAACATAGCGGCCTATTTGGTAACTTCATCGATGGAATTCTTAGGACCATCTCCAATAATAGCCATGTCATTTCCTTTTGTTACATATTTGCAAATGTACTTTATAGATTTGATGGAAGGGCAAGATTCAACATTGAGATGCTCCTTGAATGTCTTTGATAGGATTGGCGAATAGGGAACATTCCAATGACTATCAAGTTTGATGTTTTGTTGATTTATTTTTACAATTGTTGCTCTTCCGTTATCTGCAATCGATCGGCGACGATACAGAGGACAACCATCGTTCCCGGTTATTGTTTCTGCTACTAATGTCCGTGGATACCGCTTCGAACATTTACCAACTACCATACACGGTGAATTTGGATTAAGAGGTCCACATGGGCCATGAATCATGTTTTATACAAGCCTGGATCTACTTGTTCATCAGGAATTTCAGCAGAAAGGATTTTATCAACTTCATTTGGTCTTATTTTTTTCAATCAACCAAATCAAGATATGTGCATGAAGCAACCCACGTTTCTGCCACTCCACAGAATACATCCAGCAGCGCATCTCGCCAAACACGCTATGTTTCACTATGAAATCCATTAAAGACTTCAACTTTTGTCGGAAGACTCTAGCTGTAATATCGTGGCGATCAATGGGTGATTGGCCGGGGAATAATTCTTGTTTAATTTCTACCCACTTAGGATTGCATGTAAATGCGATAAATAAATCTGGTGTGCCATAATGACGAACATACGTCAAGGCGCCTTGAGCATACTCATGCATGTGTCGAGGACTTCCAATATATGTTGCGAGAAGAACTGTCATCTGGCCGACATTATTTGCATTTCCATCAGCATTAATTGCATCTCGAAGGTGAATATATTCTTCAGAACGAAGTTTAGTCTGGTTCAACCTAATGAGTGTCAACCGTTCTGTTACTATTTTGACATACATGTCAACATCGACATTTTAAGATGTGATTATCTTCATTTTCACGAACCATCAGGCGATAAGAGTAATAGCTCATTGAACTAACTTTTTTACTAGTTTCAGCACCTGTAAATAAAATAATGTTTTAATGGCAATCATTCAACACTTACATGTCGCCAGATGATTGTAGACAAATAGTTTTTACAATCCAGCGACACATGTATTATACTTAGTTGATACAAAATGCCCATTGCTAAATCAAATTTCTAATTACCTGTATTGGGATGTATCATCTTGATTGAGAATTGATAACCATCTTCACCTTTCCAAAGTAAGATTGGATATTGTAACACATCATAAGACCGGTGTGTTTCATACACACTCTGTAACTGATCATTTCGGCGATTGAAAATTATATCATGGGCTTCCAAATTTTCTCCAACCATTACAATGGCAACTTCATCGATTGCTGGTGCATTGAAACGTCTTGCATGTTCTCCGTCAGGAGTTTTATCAGCTCTGATTACAATTTTATGATTATCAGAGGACATGAGATCAAGTGCTGTTTTAAACAACTTAATCAAGTGATTGTGTTGATGAAAAAAAGTTTGTAATTGTTCTATAATATCTCTCCTCACTGAACTGTTAATTGCATAACGCTGATCAATTTCTTCTGTCGTATTGCCGATGAAATAAATTTGTTATCACCACCTAACACCGGCAACAGCGAACCTGCTTTGTGATATATTTGACCTTGTATCTGCAAATTAAACAGAAAAGTTATAATTTGTACACAAAAACTGCAAAAAGAAATAAAAAGATTATAATAAAATCTGCTATGCATGTATCAAGTCAGAACATAATTTCTTAGACGGCCAAGCACCTCATGCAAGTTAAATTTTGCATTTATTTTTTACAAAAAATATCCCATTTATTCCTATTTATTTCATTTCATGTACTCACGGGCTCAAAATAATATTTTTCTAGGTTTTATTATCTGTAGTCATTACTTATTTTTAAAAAATAAATCAGAACTTCCATAAATGCAATGGCAACACGTTATTAAAAGTTGATTTTTTTAAACATTATTTTTCGCCTACGGATTTATAATGACGTCAAAACCCTCCACCCAAAAACAACATGTTCTAACATGATGAAAATTAAAATAAGTCTTGTTACCTTAAAAGTTGGCATGAAATTGTCACGAAATATATTTGTTGCTCCAAAGGAAGTCATTTGGAAACAGTTATATTTTTGTATGTTTGTAAGGAAGTGTATGGAATTAGTACCAATTCCTGAAACCAATGAGTACAATGGCTCTGGTGGCGGAACCAATGGCACTAATTTCACTTTGCCATTTGCGCAACACAATCCATTTGCTTCATTCTTGTATTTCAATGCCTTACAATGTGGGCAAACTAAGTTCATAGATCCAATAGCAACGCATTGGTAGGAACTGTAGTCAATTGAAAAATCGTAGCTGAATGCCGCTCGTGAAATATTGAAAGTAGCTTGAACACGACGCATTGCACGTGATTCTAATATTCTAATCCTTTCAATTTCATTTCGTTCTTCAAGTTGCTGTGCAGTCAAAGTAGATTGAAAATTAGCTTGGTTTGTAGCATTTCTAGTTCTATGACCCAAATTGCTACGCCCGCGTCTTATAGGTGGCATGGGTCTAAATGTAAACACACTAAACAAATAAAGATACAGTTTCTTTTCAAGACATGCGAAAATTTAAAAACAGCTTGGAAAATGCCACGCACAGAGGAAATAATGGTGACAAACACACACCCTTCTTTTCTTTTCTTTTTTCCTTCCTTTTTTTCTGCAAGTCCTTTTTTTTTTCTCTTTCTATACTTTTTTTTCTTTATTACTTTTCTTCCTACAAACCCTTTTTTCCCTTTCTTATATTTTTTTCTTCGCTGCCTAGACTTATATACAAATACATATATACTTAATATATTTGTATATATATACTTAATATACAAATTTTGTTTTTGCTAAAAATCTAGTTAATAAATAAAGAAAAACTGCTTTTTTATGTATATATAAAAATTCTTTTATTGTGCTATTATTTAAAATGATGTTAAATTGTTGCATCTTTTCTTTTGTATTTTCCACTCCTTAAAACCATATTATATTATAACTAGCTTGTGAGTGTTATTTTTGCATTTTCTCATATCTTGATTATGCATACAAAGAAAGCACAAGGTTTTTTTCTCTATATTTGAGTGGTAACCCTCTGTGTATATCCTCTCTTCATTTTGTATATCGTTGTTTTCTTTTTGCATCAGTAGTCAAAATATACTGCTGAAATAAGTCCTTGGTTTAATTTTTTTATTATACTTAGTGTCTGAAAACGTTATGTCTTACAGTACATGCACTTGGGCTTTAGCTTATTATCATAAACTTGATTTCCTGATTTGTTTATTTTACTGACTTGTTCCCCTCATGCTGTTGCTGCCGCAGAAGAAATAATTTTGGAACTATTATTTCAAGTACGAATGATAGGAAGAATGATTTTCCTTCCATTTCAACAATGAAGTCCAACATTCACTGAAATTGAATGGTATATAAAGGAGGTGTATAAATAATGTTTATTTTATTTATTTATTTTATTATTCAAGCATACATTAGGATAGGCAATATTTTTTTGTTTTTCCGTCTTCAGCAAATGCAAATAAATTTTTTAGCATTCTCACTTGTGAGCAACTAACATACAACTAGTGATATGAAAAATATGGATTTTTCAAAGCAATAAGTTGCTAAAGTTTTATTGCACATCTGATGAGCAATATGGCTGAGCATAAAATGCAAACAAACAAACATTTCTTTTTTAGTATATTAGAAAAAAAAATAGTTTTAAAAAGCATCTTGTATTCTCTAGCTATTCTGTAATATTGTATACAAGCATTCAGGTTTGAAATTTCTTGTAATCTTTTCTTAGGTAAGGTTTATTCATGAAGCTCCAAACTGTACTTTATAGATTGACATATGTATGCACACCGTAACTTGTTTAAGTCTGCTATATACAAATGTTTAAACTTATACATTTGAAAATCTTCAAATAATTGAAATCTCCTATAATTTTCTGAAGAATAAATTCTCTGTTTATTGAAAATCAAGATCTGAAATCAATCCAAAATTGAAGCTGTTGTTATAAGAAATAAATCATGTTAAAACTTATATAATGGGTTTTAAACATTTTTTATATGTAACATAAACATTTTTTATGTTGGTTAAAAAAGTTTTTAGTGACTTCGGACAGAAATGAATTCTAGAAATATGAAGTATATACATGTGTTTTCGAAACTTGACTTTCGTTTTTTCCCCCTAGGGAAAAATACAAGCTATGCTAGCAAGTATGAAATCTGATAGATCAAAGGGCTCTTTATTAGAGAACCAACTTCAAGAATATGAGCTGAAGGAAATTTCATTGAAAAACAGAATCATGACACTAGAAAAAGAAGTTGATGCACTTTCATCGAAATTGGGCGAAGCAATTGAAGAAAACCAAAAATTAAAATCATATTGTGAAAGAACAAAAAGCATGGTATCAGCTTTAAAAGAAGAATTGAAAGATAAAAGCATTGAAAATGATCAGTTTGCTGTTGAAACAGAGAATTTAAAGAAGCTATATGAGGTATTTACATTTATACAAATTGTTAGTTATTCAGTATTGAATGCACTTTAGATTTCTCCTTTGATTATTATTTCAACTTTTTTATATTTGTAAGAAATATTTAGGATTTATAATTCTTCATTATTTATTTAATTTCTTATTTTATGTTTTGAAACAGAGTACTCAGTGTTTAAGAAAATGGTAATTTTGATTACAATTATGAGAAAATTGCAAAAGTTTTTCTATAATTTGCTGCTTGCACACAGCTTTTTTTTTTTTTAACAAAGTAGTCACCAGAATCAGAAAGCAAATATCACTATTTTACCAACTAATAGACTTTATCTTGTGCCTGATATTAGTGCAAGTTCTGAAATCCATCATTTGTATTTTTTTAAAATAGCTGTTCTTTATTACATCTAAAATACTTTTTACTGTTTGTACATTTATTTTCATTTAATTTAATGAATTAATTTCTGAGCACAAAAGGGAAAAATAGAAAAGGGTAGTTTTTAATGTTATATTACCATTATTAAATATTTTTCTTTGATTGTTTGTATAAGTACATTTATACAGACTAGTTTCAAAACTGGGTCACTGTATTAGAAAATGGAAAGTTTATTACTTTTATCTTTTGTACGCATTATATATTTTTATTTTCACTTTTTAAATTAATTGTTTTTGTAGCTTTTTCTAATTTCTATGTAGCATTATGGAAAAGCTAATTAATGGTATTACTTCATGGAGGAAATATAATTTTAACAAATCTGAATAGATCTTAAACTTTTAACTTCTAGTTCATTTTTTGTTTTTTCTTCAATTTCAATTTCTTATTACAATTTTATGTTATGCATGACACACAATATTTAATTCCTCCATTTTTGGAGGTTTTCCTTTTTTTCCATTTTTGTTAATGTGTTATTTTATTATATATCGTACATATTTTCATTTGTATTATTATTGTTTTTCCCCTTCCAGGTAGATGTTCAAGAACTAAATACAAGATTAAATGTGGTTGAAGCTGAAATTAATGCAGCTAAAATTCAAATCCAAAATTATAAGGAAAATGAAGCATCTTTACTGAATAAAATGACTTTATTGAGTGTTAGAGAGCAGAAAATTACTTCTTGTTTACACGAAGAAGTTTCTAAAAGACAAAATCTTGAGTTAACTATTGAAGATTTGAAGCATTTTATTTTTTCATTGGAAGATGATTTGTCACGTATGTCTGAAGAATGTAGAAAAATTGATCAAGAATTTCTAACTTCACAAGATTATTACAAGGTTTTTATTTTATTTTTTTCAGTTTTTTATTTTTCAAACCATACCATGCACTATTATTTATAATTAAATTTTGCTGTACTGTTTGCTCTTGCCATAGAAAAAGTGTCTTTAACTTACAAATAATCTATCTAAAATTTAATATGATAATATAAAATGGGTTTTTTTGTTAAAAGTTATGTTTTGTAAGGTTTCTTTTGATTTTTCTTTTTGCCTTTTCTTTTGGTTTCTACAGAGTGTGTAGAATCTTGAAAAGGGCTTAAGTTTAAAAACTATTTTTAAGCACCTTAAAAGTACTTAGTTTCGTAAAAAGTTCCTTAAAACATGCTTAATTTTTTCAAGAAGTGTGAAGAGAGATGTTTTGTTTCTCACATGTAGAAAAGCACTCAAAAACGTGGGTGCAAACGCCTTTTAATCTGATGTATCAAGAAAATAAAACAACAAAAGGGAAATATTTGAAGAAGTAATTTCAGGGTTAAATGGCTGCAAGTGCTCCAACATATTAAGATAACTTAATGCTCCTCTCTCTTTCCCCCCTCCCCATTCCTCCTTTTGTGCTTTACTGTTTTTTGAAATACTGGAAAAATTATCCAGAAGCATCAGTAAGAGCTGTGTACTTGTGATTTGAAACTCAATTTTTAGTGTTTTGTTTGTTGAAAAAATTATTTTTGTGTTTGATGAATATATACTTAATCTTTCATGTGCTGTTAAAGCACAGGTCGATGCAATCAAAAGAAATAAGCATACAGCAGAAGGAATTTGATACACAAAAGAGATTAGAGTAATTTTTCCCATATTGAATATAAGACATTTACCATGAAGCCTTTTTATAATGCATTACACAATCAATTATCATTTTCACGAACTTGTCGTTTTGGAACATTCCAATGGAATGACTTATTAAAGGAATTCTACTGTGCTATATTAAACTGTTATTAATTGCAGCATGCATTTACATTAGATAATTGATTAAAATTTAGAATGATGAGATTTTAATTTTGTGCCATAAATTTTCAATAATTGTATTTCTTTTGTGTTTTATGAATACCCCAATCCATTTACAAATTATTATTTATTTAAACAGTCATACCAAGTTTTAGTTTTTACTAAAATAGAGAAAAATACTTGATCTGATTATTAAAATTTTTAAAAAGGGGTGGGTTGCAAAACCTTTTTATTCTTTTAGATTTATAACGATTTTTTCTTCCTTTCTATAACTCTTATAGAGTTTTTTTCCAAGTGAGATATTTCTTTGCAGGAAATCCTGTTACATAAGCAGTATAAATAATTGAAATTTGAGAAGTTATTTTTAAAGTGCTAAAAAACTATTAAAAGTGGAGTTTTGAACATTTTAATTTGAAGTTGAATTAAAACAAAAACAAAGTTGTAGCCTGTTTACAAACATCAAAGCATATTATCGCATTAAAGATCCCCCACCCTATTTGAAAGACTTTTTTGAAGATATCAATTATGTTTATTCAGAACTTCAGAAATAAAGAGCAATAAGACAATATTTATATTGTCTGACCATTTCTAAATGCTACCAATCTTTTTTAAAAAATGACCTAGATATACCTTTAGAATATAATTTTGCTCTATCATAAATTTCATGGCTGTTTTGTTAGTCTTATGGTGGTAGCTATTTTGGAATGTTTTGTTTCTTAGTTTTATATGATTACAATTCAAATTACTAAATATAATAAAACAATGTAGTAGGAAATTTACACTTTCCATCCCAGCAATGCTGAATCGTATTTACTATTACAAAAATGAAATACAAAATTTTTCTCCATACTGTACTTTTACATGAATATCGGCATTTTCGAAAATGGTGTATCTAACTAAATGATTTGTTAATTTTAAGGAATGTTGTAAGAGATAAGATATCTTTATTTCTAATCATATTAAAATTGCCTTCATTTTTTGGTATTGATGGTTTTATGTTTAAGTTCTCAAAACAAAAAAAGGGCATTTCTTTTACTATTGAAAAAATAATGTAAATATAGAAATAAATATTAAAATTTAACGAATGCACATTAAAAAATTAATTAAAAAAGTTTTCTTTCATTAAAAGCTACTTTATATTAAATAGTAAATATACTTTGCTTGGAAAATATGTATTACATATGCATGCAGAAAGCTGTTTAATTTTTTTGGCTTAATTAATGCTTAAAAAGTATTTAAAGCACTCAATTGTTAAAGCAATTTCTTACTATGCACTCTCTTCTATCACATATGTGTAATTTTCAATTTTTAAAAGCTTTAAATTTCATTTTAATTATATATTTTATTCTTGCAATCATTCTGAGTATATTATATCTGAGCAATAAATCAAACTAACTTGAAAGCCTTAACTAGAAACTGAAGATCAATCTGCATTATAGAAAATGTAATTCAAAAGGTTACATTGAATTGAAGTTCTGTGAGACACAAGAGAGGGGGAGAGGTATGCATTTTATGACAGAAGTATTTTCACTTTTTTATTGTGTTGCTAAAATATTTGACTGCTGGAAAAATTATTGTAAATGAAATAAATCATGTTGATTGGTTTAATTTCTTTCTTCAATGAAAAAAATAATCTGAAAATTTATGTTGAACTTAAAACTAGGAATTCATCAAACTTTTTTAAAAATTAAAGCTTGCTATATTTTTTAATATTTATAATCATAATTTTTAGTTTTAATAATTAAAATGTAGTGATGCTGGTTTTGCTGGACATTCTTTACCATCATTTAAGAGTTATTTTTAAAAAAATATAACGTGCATTTTTAAAAAAGTTATTATGGTATTCAAATGTACATAATGCCTAATTTTAGCATATACCTTATAAGAATAATTATATATTGCTCCTTTTTTAAAATTTTAATTCAGTATTCAAAAGTTAGAACAGTTGTATATTGTTAAGGAAATGTATTCAACTCAGGAAGCTGAACTGAAAAATAATTTAATTTATGCAAATGATTTCAAAGAAAAGTTGAAATCTGTAGAAGAGAAAAATACACAGATGTCAACTATTATAAAAGAAGCAAACAATAGAATTATTTCATTGCAAGAAGCAAATACTGAACTCCACAAAAAAAATTTCATATCAAGGGAACAATTATCCTCTCAATCTTTTGAACTTTCTGGTTTGCTGGAAGCCATAGAAATTATAAATCAACATAAGGTATTTAAAAAAAGTACATTTTAATATTTAAATTTTTGAAGATATTAATTTTTTATAGGAAGTAAAAAGTGTTTTGATATTAGGAAAAATATTATTTATAAAATTCTACAATCATTTAAACTGTTCATAGATTCTGTTTAGCATTTTTTTCTAAATTTTTTTTATTTTACAGAATAAAATTGAAGAACTTCAAAATAAATTGGCTGAGTCTGAAGTTGACCAAATTAATTTTCAGAACTACATTCATGAATTATATAAATTCGAATCATCTGCTGAAATGGATCTGAAAAAATTGGTGAAAGAAAATGAAGAAATTACTTTGCTTTTGAAAGCTAAAACTCAGAAAATCATGGAGCTAGATAAAGAATTGCAGCATATAACAGATGAAAATAGAGTTTTACATAAGGAATTGGATTTTAAATCTTTCTTGTTAAATGGCATAGCAGTTGAAAAAGAACAATGCCAGGTAATTGTCAGATCTATTTATTCTTATAATTTTTAATAGATTCTAATTGCTTTTGCAGTTTAATTTTTTCTCCCCTTTCTTTTCAGGTTTGCTCTTTTCTATAAAGTAATTATTTATACTAAACAATGAATATAACAAATTTATTTATGGCTTTTTGTTTGTTTGTTACAAGAGCAATTTTTAGTTAAATTGTTTGTTGTGGCTGGTTCGTGAGTGTTTTTAAAATAGATAGGCAAATAGAAAAACTTAACAGATTTATTTCAGACTCGACCGAGTTACTCTGCTCAGTAACTCCTCTCCTCTAACAGCCAAACCTCCGAATGACATCACTCTTTCAATTACACTTGCACTAGTTTTCTAGCGCCATCTATGAACACATATTTCCTAACGCTTTCTGAATCCAATCACTACATTGTTGTTTCAATGAGTTGAGAAAAATATGACTAAAACACAAATTCAATTTTTGAATTCTATTAACTCATACAAAGTATAATCATCAAAAAAAACTTGCTATGGACGACATGTTAGATTCAATAAAAGTGCTAAATTCGCTTCAAAAATTAATGCTTTGGAACTATAGTATGCCAGTCCATGCAAGATGTGATCTGGGTTAATCCCAAAGAATGCCTTTATTATAGAATGTGCAAGAAAGTGTTGGTAAAACCACTCCTACTGATTTAATGCAGTACACTTTTGGTATAGCAATAAATGTAGAATTTGATTTTCAAAAATTTATTCTTCATCTATTGAATGTTGCAAAATATAATTCAAAAATTTAGTGACAGTATTTTATACTTTAGGAAAATATATTTGCCATCTGGTTAGTAAATTAGTTGGCCACTTTAATAATCAGTTTCTTGGTAAGTGTTTGTCTTGGATATGAAGCCTGAATTAAATTTGTGGACAGTTTTTAATCAGATTTTTTTTTAATCAGTTGTCAAAGAAAGTCATTTGATAAATTTCAAATGAATCCATAAGGATTTATGATGTCGTAATCATTGAATGCATCCGTAATATTTCATTTTTATGAAAATTTTAGAAAATAATTTATTTTAAAAGGAGAAACAACCATGTAAGAGAATCAAATGCATGTCGGCATATGGTTGAATTTTTTTAAAGGTTTAAGTCACAACATGTGTCAATTTGTCTTTTTAATTTTAATTTCTTATTATACTAGTTAGCTTGCAAATTTTGATGAATTCAGCTATAATTTTTTTCCCTTTTGGTTGGAATACAGATACAAGATTCTCTTGCTTTATCAGAGAAATAAAGTGAACACACTCTCACTTTGAAAAAGAAGATAATAAAATATATTCAAAAGAACTAAAATATATTTTGCTTTTGGTAATTTTTTAGCTTATCATTTTTATGAAATGCTTCCTTTAAATATTTTCCTTCTGTTATTTTTATTTTGTTAGTTTTATTCCAAACTTTAATCTTTATTTATGTTCATTGAAACAATTTCAAAATACAGAGATAAAATAAAAGCAGAATTTTTATTTCGTCTTTTCATTTATAGTTAAAGTTAGAAACAATCAAAATCATTGGTTGAAAAGTACTTCCTGGTCTCTAAATTCTAAACATTTGCAACTATCGGAAAAATGTTAAAATTTAGGTAGCTGAATAAGTAATTTTAAAGTAGTTTCAGTTTATTAGCTTATTAAAGAGCATGCAAGAAAGTTTCAGGGAGACCTATTCCACTTTTTAAAATTAAACATCTTGAATCACTGCTCTTAAAATTTATCAAGACCCTTGGCATTGCATCCCATGCATTTTCTTAACGAAATTGATTCTTGTCTAGCTTTTTTGCATCCGAAAGAGAATTGCCAGCTATTTTTAATTGTTCCACATTTATGGTAACTGTTTCCCATACCTGTTTTTGTGAATTGAAGTAACATATTAGAAATATGAAGCATTGAGTGATATAAAGGTAAAACAAATGGTATACTTGACAAATAGGCCTGGAAATTTCTTATAAACTGGTTGTCAAAAATAACTCCATAATTAGGCATCAAAAGGTGCTAGAGTATTTTTTAAAATAGTGTATGAAAGTGTGCTTCATGAACAAAGGACAAATCACAATGCAAGAGTTTCAATATTGCCACCTTTCAGAACAATAATGTAATACAAATGAAGGGTAAAGTTTGAAATCGCTCATTGCTACTCTCTACTGAAGCTTCAATGATGAATTTTTAAAAGTGTTCCATCAGTTTGGAATTTTTTTAAATGAACAATGTAGTTCAAATAGCCCTCAAAGTAATAGCATGGATTGAAATCTGGGCAATATGGTGACAGTCTATACCAAAGCCTATCAATCGAGGATAATTCAAAGCAATTACTATACCACTGAAGAATTCCTCAATGAAATCAGACACTGTAGTATTACTTTGTGATTGTGCCCTATGTGCATAAATCAAATTCTCTGGTGCTTACACCAAAGCTTTGAATATGGCAACAAAGTACTGTAAAATTTTCATTGTTTACCACACGGAAAAGGGTCTAATAACTATCTTTTGAACAATCCAGCTGAAATTGTAGTACTTGCAGTGTCTAATAGTTTTGCAAGACATAAGCTAGTTTCCAGTTACCTGTATTTTCCAGTTTTTATTCACAAACACCTTTAAATAAAAAAGGATCTAATCAGTGAACCATATACAGCCAACAGTAATTTTCATCATTTATCTAGAGTATTTCATTTGCGAAGTCTTCTCTTTATTGTTCAGTTGTATTTGTGGTTTTTTGATGTCACTATATTTTATAGTACTTTTTAAATTATTTTGTTCATTTGGTGTTTGATTATCCTGTTTGTCTGATTGAAACCCGAGGGAAAACATTCAATAACTTCTTCAACTACTTGCACATTTTGAAGTCTACATTCCATATTTCAGCTATAAATTCAAACGGTTCTTTCAGTCCATTCAAACTTTTCGTGTTATTAAAATTTTGTTGAAAATTCATCAGTCTTTGCCCTATTTGATTGTATTCCAGTACAATAAAAATACAATACTCCAAGGAATGTAACATGATGTTCTTCTATTTCCTATAATAGCTAATTTGATACAAATCTCTTACATGTGTCGACAAAGCAACTTACTGATGAAAGAACACACATTACTTCTGAGTACATAGCATAGAAAGATTCATGTGCTTGTGGCACCAATTATTAAACAATACTTCTGCAAACTGGAATATAACAAATTCTGGGTCTGCTTTTGTCTCTTACTGTTTTGCAGTTCTGTCATTTCAAGCTGGGAAATCTTTCTGAAACACCCTGTGTGCAAATGTGTATTGAAGAAGGGAGCATAAACATAGTTTTACAGATATGTGACTGAAAGGAAGAAGCTCTTGGGGAAAAAAAACTCAATATACTTCACCACAAGAACCATAATTTGCAAATAGATTCATCTGTTTGCATCACGACACAACAGCAGAGTGACATAAATTGTTCCCTTCAGTCATTTCTTTATGATATTCTTTTAGAGATTTCTTTGACACAGAGCCATAGGAAAGTAGGGTTAGGTATCTTTGAAAAACACTGCTGTTTTGGTGAATTTTATCCCTTTTCTTTGAGTGCAGGAAAGGCACAAGTTGTCAGTTTTTTGTAGTGAATGTTAAAAATTATTAAACTGAAAAGTGAAATTTGGAGAGAGAGAGAAATAAGAGAAAATTTTAAAATATAGTAGAACAATAATTTAAGATTTTAAAAAAATTGAAAATTAACTAGGATTTAAATTAAAACAAAAACTGTCATAATAAATTAAAGTGAAAGAATTTGTAAGATCGGTTTTATAAAATTAAGTAAGATTATTTTATCTTACTTATTTTAAAATTTTCTTTAAAAACTAGTGTCTTTAGTTTCGATCAATTTGGTTGCAATTCTTGATTTAAAAAAAAAAAACTCGGATATCTATATAAATTCATATAGTGGGGTTGCCTCTAAAACTTGCTGCAAAATTGTCGTCAAAATAACTCTTTTAACTTCATTTTTCTATTTGAGAAATAATGTCAAAAGTGCTGAATCAGTTCAAACTGGTATATGATTTTAATGCTTGAATATTATTTTAATTTATTTATTTGTTCTTCCCAAAAGTAATTACACCTTCAATGAGTTGAAATAAAGTGCCTTTTGCTTGTGGTGTGATAAATATATGTGATGTTGATTCCAAACTTCTTTTTTTTTTTTTTTGTATCATACTGAAATAACCATGTTTTATCATCAGTGAAGACACTTGTATCATTTTTTACTTCTACTTCGTTTTTGTTCATTAAGTAAAGTGTGGGAAACAAATTTAGCATAGTCTTTTGCTTTATTTATAACTCCATGCAAAATGTTTTGAATTTTTAAAAATTCATATTCATAGATTTTTCCAACATTCTCAATAATATAACAATAGATTTCATATACGTTTTTGCTATTTCCTTGTGGTTTTTATGAACATTTTCTCCTATATACTTATCATATTCTGAAATGTCTATTTCATCCAAAAACAACATTTGGGCCATTCAAAAACATTAGATCTACTTTAAAGAAAGCTCACCATAAACTTATTTCTTTAAATGATATACTACATTGGTTCTTTTTTCAAATTTTGCTTAAAATCTAATTACAATCTATTTGCTTCTTGAAGATTCATTATGAAAAAAAATTATTATTATCTAAAAAACAAATGTATTATTTGAGATAGTGAAAAAAATGCAGCAACATTTTATCAATATGCCACCTGATAATTAAGGTATAGCACAGATGGTCCTTTATAGTATAAGATATAGTGCTAATCTTAACTCTTATCTATTCTATGTCTGTTTTCACACTATTTGGATGATTATTTTTAAAATTCTTATAATAGTAAAAACTTCATTTTTAAGAATTATTTATAAAAAAAAAACTACAATTATTTCCAAGATATTTAAACACTGAAAAGAATATTTATATCCTCATGTGTATAGTAATACATATCATTACTTCTTGATTAAAGGTTAAAATATCTTTGACATATTGTGTACATACACTGATGATAAAGTGGAATTTGACACTGTTAGTCCTAGAATTAGAAAATTTCCAACAAATTTATTTTGGGATTAAAAATGTGCACCTCAAGTATTTCTTTCTTTAACTTTTTTAATTAAATTTATTTTTAAAGAAGACAGCATTTTCCAAATCCTCCTTTATTTATTTATTCTAATTTTACAAAATATGACACTGGAATACTTTTATGTTTTCTGAAAATTCAAAATATATTTCTTATGATACCTGTTTCGTTGCTACATAGTGTGTCTCTTATTTGAATAGATTCTTAAAATGTTTTTATTTTTCAACCATACTTTTCATTGGTATAGTGAAATACAAATCACTTTTACTTTTCTGTCTTTTTCTTTCATATAAAAATATATATTTGCCTTTTAAACTTTTTCTAGCATATAAATTTTTTTATTAAATCAGTAAACAAAAATTCTTCAAGATATTACAAAAATTAGGAAATATTTTCAGTATTGCACAAAAAATTTTTTTCACTAATACTCATGTATATTTTGTGATCCAGTTTTGATTTAGAAAGCAAATTTAATAGGTTAGTTGAAGTCAAATTGTTTCCCATTGCAGATTCAATCTCAAATTTTTGAAGAGATGTCAGGTAGATAGTAAAAATATATTTGACAATTGCATAATGCAATAAATAGAATTATATTTCTTATTACTACATATCTATCAAAACTTTTAATTTAAAACTGTCTCTCGAAGATACTATTATGACTATGTAAAGAAAAATTTTCTTTTTCAATTTTTCATAACATTAATAATCTTGGCATTAAGGTAAGTCTTTAAAAGTATCTTGTATGGCCATATACATGTATGTCTGTGTGTGTGTGAAAGAGAGAGAGAATATAATAAAAACATACCTAAACAAGCAAAACTGACCCTTTAATTAAAAAAAAACACATAAGCTGATTTTCAGAAGCCATAAATGAAGTTACACAGAAAAAAAAAACTGATTACGATTTTGACAGTTTTATATTTCTTGTGTGACTTTAGTCGTAAAATAGCTTCTCCCTGATCAAATGACTTAAAAATGTACATTTAAAAAAATCTGGAAAACTTGCCTATTGAAATCGAGTTCAAACTATGCATGTTAATGAAATGGATATAATAAGAACAGTTTAGATATTTAAAAATTAATTATTAAATTTTCATCTCCCAAAGATGGCAGTACCAATAATGGTTTCAAGCACAGGTGATCTCTCTATTCTCTCTCATTATTATTTTTTCTAAAGTTTTTACTTACTATTTTCACTAGCAAATAGTTGCATATGTCAACTCATTGTTCTCACATATTTTCTTTTATGACATTAATTTTTCATAAAATTTAAAAAAAATTAAAAATTGTTTTATTTTTCAATTTTTTTCTCTCATTTCTAAGATTTAGTAATTTTCTTTTTTTATTGAAAGGTTGAGCAAATGTGGGTGTAAAAGCATCTTATTACCGAGCATGGTGCATACCTGTTGACATATTACATCTGGTTGTGCACATTACCTAATTTCTATATATAGGTCTACAAATATCCATCTTGTATGAGTTCTTACTCTTAAAAAAAATTCTCCCAGTTGTGTAATAACTTCTTATATGATTTAAGTTGTTTTAATACATTATATTTGTAAAGTGAGAATGAATTGCTTATATTCTCTTGAAATTTCATCTCTCTTAATAGTCGTTGCTTAAAATGTATACTTATGATGCAAAATTATAATTTGTGTATGTATTTAGATGCAAATAATTCGTATAAATAAAATAATAGCTTTTTTTTTCTTTCAGGCTGAAGTTAGATTGGAAGATAAATTGCCTAATTCTTCAGTGCCAAAAAAGTTTCTTATTGATTCCTCAAAAGAATTGCATCTCAGTGAGAAAATGGCTTCATTTTATATTTCATCGTTTGAAGAAAATCTTTCACTCAAGTCATTTGAATATGATGAACTTTCTTTGGAGAATGAAACCCTTAAAGAAGATTTTGAGGTATTTCTTTTTAGTTTTACTTGCAAAAGCTGCTCTCATTATACAGTAGGTTTAATTAAGAGGAAGCGTGTGCATAATAAAAGATAATTTTTCATTATTCCTTGATTAATTTTTCCTGCTGATATATTCTAGATAGACATGATTAAATTTTATCTATTATGAGCAATGTGCATGCAATAACTATTTGTGCAAAATTTTATTTTATTGTTTTATTGTAGAAGATTTCACCTAATACAATAGATGTGTGTGTGTCTTCTTTTTTTTTAATTCTTCATCCAAGAAAGGAGGAATAAAAAAAAAACATGTAAAATATTATTAAATTTTTATTTATCCTCTCCTTTCAGTGAATTAAGAGAGGGAAATGTTCAAAAAAATGTGCAAGTAAATAAATAATCCTGATATTTTTGTGTGGGTCTAGATGTGATATGCTCATAATTGATTTTAAGTAATTTGTTTAATCTGATCTAAACTATTACATCTTGAAAAGTGATGACATTAACTTCAAAATGCTTCTCTAACAAAAATGACTGTATATTGATTAAGGAAAACAAACATAAAAAATATATGTTCAGATGTTTTATTCATTTATATTGATATTTTATGCTATTTTTGAGGATAACAAACAAGAAGTGTTTGAAGCTTCTCCATACCAATATCATATCAGTTATTGTATCATCATTGATCTTTCTTTTCTGAAACTTCCTTTCTTTCTTTTTTTAATGCCAGAAAACTATTCATGAACTGCTTGCCGAAATTTCTGGCATCAAATCAGAAAATGAGTATCTGCGTGCTAATGTCACGGATGCAGTAGTAAATGTAGAAATGTTGCAAAAAAGACTGGAATTGATTGAAAAAGAGAAAAAGAACTTAGATTGTCAGCTAAATTTTGAAAATAAGAAAATAAAGATGTTGGAATCAGGAATTCAAGAATTAAAGAAAATAATATTAACATTGCAAGTACTATTGATTTCTTATAATGGAGATATTAAAGGGCTAAATAATGAAACAACTGGTTCAAAAGACTACTGTGAAGTAAGCATGATTAATTTGTACACCTGTTTCTACTTAAGATTTTCAAAAATTAATCCGATTCTTTTATTGCAAATTCATCACACAGGTCTGCAAAATGTGTTGCTTTTGTAAACTGTTCATTTTTCATAACATTTATTATCTTAAACTTTTCAGTGTTGGTTTCAAAAGTGAATTTTATTTTTTCTCAAATAAAAAGATTTTAAGTCATATTTTTTTTAAATTTAGCATTCTTATCCCATATATAATTTTACATTTATATCTCAAATTTATCAGGATTTAAATAAATAAATTCATGAAATAGTAATTAATCCCTTAAGTTGTGTTAATTTAGATTTTTTTAATAACTAAATAAAGTTTTAATTTTGTTTTCATCTTTTTTTTTTCTTTTCTTTTTTCCTCCAAATATTATATCATTTGAAATTGTTGAACATTTTTTTGATCAGTGAATCAATCAAAAAATTTTTCCTGCCATTTCTTTCTTTTTAACACAGCTTTAAATTGAATCACAAAAATTTCACTTTAAAAACTGATTCTCGATATAATTAAGCTATCTTAAACTTGTATACCTCATTATAAAGACGTCTTTAATATTTATATCCCTTTTGAAATTTTTCTGTCATATTTATAGCTTTCTATTTAAAGGTGGGTAATCGATGAGCTTATTTTCTTACTGCGCCTATGACACAATAACATTTTGAATGTTAACTTAAAATGCTTATCTTTACGACTTAAAACCGATAAAATAGCTGCTACATATTTTGTAAGGCCTTCATTTGGGGAGGGAGGTGGGATTTGATTTGATAATGATTGCATTTGTCTATAAATTAGCCCCATTTGGAAATTAGATATTTTTATGAATAGTGAAATTCAAAAAGAAATTTCAATTTTTAAATAAATGTGGGAATTTTTAATTTGCATGGGTTTTTGAATCTCTTATTATTTATTGTGTATTATTTATTCAAAAGTTCTTTAATGTTGAAGAGATTATACCACAAACTTTCAGATAATGGGAAATTTCTTTAGAATTTTTGGAATACCAGATATCTAGAGAATGCAGCTACTATTTACGAAAATCCAAAATTAAAAATAAGTATGTATTATACGTTTAAAATATCAGTTTATAACTTCAAAGTCAGATAGAGACCAAATTTATTCGCTCACTTTTTACTTATCTGTAAGCAGTATTTATCCCTTCAACAAAGTTCTTCTAGAAAGCTCCTTTGATTCTGAAGAACATCTCTCATTATATCGATTAATAATAAATTCTGATTAAATTGTACTGGCTGTTTTGTATTTATTAACTATTATTTGCTTTACTTTTATGATCTATATTCGTATCTGAAAAAAATTTATTTCTGTACCAAATATTTTGCATTATTTATAATATTTCAATGATAATTTCAGGGCATTATTGAGGCTACTTTTAGCATTAACCCAAACAGTTTAAGTACAGAAAAATTAGTTAAATCAGCGTTTAATGCTGCAACGGGGGGAAAAATGGCCATATCTAATATATTGCACACACACACACACACACACACACACACACATATATATATATAT
>JAOUZG010029365.1:2386962-2425519 GCA_026289955.1 Argiope argentata
TATATACCAAAGCCAACATTATATTTTTAGCGGTAGCAGCATAGGCTCTCTCTAAATATTTATGTAGTATTGTAACAATTTTTTTAAAATTCTATATTTTTTTACTATTTACCTTTTAATAATTTGTTGCCGGTTTGGTGGCATAATAGTCAAAATGTACTATTGATTTTTTTAAAAAAAAATTGATAGTAAGATGAAGGCTTAAAATTGTTCTGGTTATATCTATTTGTATTTTTGGTTGTGCACGTGTGTGTGTCAGCTAATTTTTCCCACCCCTCTCCCCTAAAGACTTGTGTGTCATTTTATCTGCAGTGTTTATTTCACTGCCAGTTATTGTGTTAATAGACAGAGCTTCAAATTCTAGATAATTCAATTTTAAGGGTTTTCAAGATTAATAAACTAATCATATACTATCTTTTGAGGAATTTTATTCCAAAGAATATATGTACAAGGTCTCTTCTGTGAGAGATTTTCGATATTTATTTTACTAGATTTAACAGTATAGAATTTCTCTCTGCAGCTGAATCAGTTAACAGTCTTGTCATTTCTGTCGATTCCTCCCCCCCCCCCCCCCCTAAACAGTGCGAGATGGAGAAGCGCATTGCCAAATTTTTGAGAATTATTAACTGACATATCAGTTGCTAAGTTTCTTCCTTCAGGGTTGTCACTTTTTGTCTTCCACAAACTTTTTCAATATATTTTGTAAATAATTGTTACAAATTGTTCATGGGGTAATTTCTGACTTACAAGCAGAAAGCGCTTGGAATTTTTTAAAGCAGCGATAACACCTTTTATCATGTTGTGTTTTTTCTTCATTAGAGAATTTATCATGCTTGTCTGATTCATGCAAACCATTTTTTTAAAAGCAACAATATTGTACTTTAACATCGGTAGCGAATGTTGTTGCTTCTGGAGGGTTTCCTATGAATGTATTTTTCACTCTCAAAAGGTTTCTTAATAATATGTGACACTCAAAAATCATTTTCATTAATAATTAAATTAGACAATTTTCTATATTCTGCTTCTGATTTAATATATTTTATCAATTCTGACACTTCAACTGTGTCTTTCAAGCTTTATTCCTATTAAATTCTAACATCATAGCATAAAGTATTTTCTTCAACACCAATTTGATTAATAAGCAAGAATAAGAACCAGATGCCACTGACATCACCTCAAGATTATGATCCTATGTAATTAATTGATATGTGGTGCAAAACATTTAAATTTGACAAATGTTTAACAATTTTAATGTCAATGATTCGGTTCATGCAAGAACTAATGCCTTTTCTTCCGAATCTAGTCTGCAAAATTATGTCATCATAGTTTTCATTTATTATTATCAGTTACTGTTGGACAACACATTGTAAAACCCTCATTGCTTCTGTGCATGTGTTACGATGGGTTTCATTTGACAAAATAGGAGTGAAAAGAAGAGATGTTTGCATCCAACAATAAAAATGCATGGTTTTATGAATTGTAAACATTACAGATAACTTGTAATGCAGAAGGAAAAAGGTACTAATGCTGTGTATGATAGGAATAAATAATTCCCCATTTTTTGCTTCTTAGTCATAATATTTAAGGATAATATTTAAAATATTCTTTGTATGACTCCTAAAAGCTTTTTTACCACTCAAACTAGATGTATCAATACGAAATTTTGAATTAAAATAATATGCAATCAGAAAGGATACAATACTTGCATGTGAAAAAAAATTGAACTAAAATGTATCTAATGGGGAAAATCCAAGGTCAAAGGGAATATGGTCATAAATAAGATGGAATCGTTGAAATATGTTCATCTCAGAATCCGTTGATGAGCAGTATGATAGTTTTCGTCACTTAATTCAAATTCCGATACAGTATTAAGAGCTTTACCTCTTAAATATATCTTTAAATAAGAACACTTCACATCTTGGCACTGTATACTATTCTTAAGATTCCTTGTTTCAAAATTCTGCCCTTTCCTGTGGGTTAACCTTGAATGTTTCAATTGTTAACTTAGGTAACTTAAGATTAAGCTTACTAACATTAGGGGTAGTTCCTTTTTTACTCTTGGAAATTTTCAAATTATCTCTTTATTTATCTATTCTTAAACATTTTGATATATTGCTCCATTTCTCACTTTCAAGAATTTTGATTTCAATGAAATCCACATCTGTTCGTTTTTCAATTTTATTATTTATCTCTTTTAACTGGCATTCTCTTTCTTTTTAATTTTTCTAATGTTACTTCTATTTAATTTTCATCTAAATCAGAATTTTTTAGCAACTCTTCCACAATATTAGTTTAACTTTGTTGCTGATAAGTAAACTGTGTTTTGCTCCCTTATCAATTTTTCAATGTCCATTTTGCTTTTTCCCTTTAATTTTTACACTCAGTTGTTACAAAAAGAACACACAATAATCTGCTGCTTACAATAAAAACAACAATTAAAATCTTTACAAACTTATCTCAGTAATCAATGAAGCCTTCTAGTGATGGAATAGAAAAATGGGTTGCATCGTGTAACAAATTTAAATTCTTTTTAAAAATCATTGCTATAAAAACAAATCTTTTCATTGACTTTATACTTTTTGAATAATGTTCTTTAAATTTTACTTTTTTATAAAAAATTTGTAAAGGTAGCGTGATATTACTATATTGTAATAAATTTGTTTATGTCAATGCTCATATCATTTTGAGAAACATTGTATATCTTTTTGATAAATTTAACATCTTTGAATTTTATGTGTTTTGAAAATTTGTTACTATTTAAATTCTATTCTTTAATTAGTATTTTTACTGACCAAATTGGTAATTTCCTATTTTTGGATTCTCCCACTTTTACTGATATTAAAATGTTCCCTTCCACTTACAGTACACAGATGATATATTTATCAGAATTCCTACTGAAAAAAGATATGGATCTAAAACTGAAGTTGAAGTTAACAGCATTCCAACATTTTATTCTCCTGAATTCAAGTCTTTTTCATCACTTCCAGAGAAAGAATTTTCAAATGCTTTGGAAAAGTATTCATTGTATACATTAAATCAAATTTATGTCTTGGAAAATACTTTGATATCTAAATTAGAATATTGCAAGGTAAGTATTTTTAAATTTTTAAAAATAAGTTGCACTCTGTTGCAATGTCTACCTTCTTTTTAGTAATTCAAAGAAAAATAATGATGCAATATTATTTTCAGAAGATTAATATTTCATTTTACTGATTATGTTTAGACATTTGTAAGTGTAGAACTAAACCAAACGCTTCTTTTTATTTTATTTTAGTTCCTGTGCTGTTATCAATTAGTTGATCATTCACAGCTGAATGTACTGCGGAAAATATTCTTATTTTTTAGAAAGAAATTGAGTAAGATTCAACTTTTGAAAAAATTTATGTTCTGCTTCTGTAATATTTTAAAATCAAGCTTAGTTGCTCATATACTTCATAGTGTTAATAAAGTTGCACTGGTCAAAGTCTTCCCCCGGAATTTCGGTTTTACATTGAAGGACTTCCTTTATCTGTGCAACAATGCCTTCAATAAAATATTGTTCTCTGTTTCACAAACATTTGAAAGGGATACATCTCTTTTGAATCAGCATTCTGCTTTCTTCAGTAACTATTCTAATATCCACAGCAATGCTTTTCACTTACCTGTCATTAAAAGAACTGGCTTTATATTGTATCAGGCTAAATTTCAACAAGTTTGTTGGAATTTAAAACTTAAACATGTTACTCCAAAGAAATTAGACAGCTTATCCTTCACAAGAAAGCAAATTATTAAGAGGGCATTGAATGCATTGAATGTTCCAGAAGTTCCTTTATTCCTGAATTTTACTATGTCTTTAATGGAAAAGATAGGGAAGGGGTTTTGCCATTCATCAAGTGATTTCACTGACGCTTCAGCAGAGAATTTTTCCTTGTCTGCTTTCCAAATGAAGAATTACCTTTCTTTGTTAGGACCATCATCCCCAATGCTTCATATTGTCAGTAAATATTGTGTAGATGTTTTAAACTTGGAAAATATATCTGTGCATGATATTTGCTATTGGAGACATCATTGCAATATTTTAGGAATAGACAAATGTGATGTTCAAAAGATGATAACTTTATTAGAGCATATGAATAAACACAAAAGATTGGAGCATGACATTAGAAATATTAAGTCCAAAAACATGCCCACAAAAAAGGACATGACAGTCCAGACAAGAGAAATGTATCCGGAGCAATCTTTAAAAATGGAAAAAGAAAAACAAAGATTACTCAATATTGCCATAGAAGAGATAGAGAGAGACCTAAGAGAAACATTTCTTGAAAAAGAAAAATTGAAAAACTTGGCTTTAGATGTTGGCAAAATGTTAGTTTATTTAAGGAAATATGATGCTGAAAATATTTTATTCTCCAACCTTTATTTGGATCAAGAAGAATTCTCTGCTGAAACATGCTTTTGTGAAAACTGTGTAATGGACAAAGATATGTCTGAAAACTCATCTCATGATGCCCTCACTTTGCATCATTGCTTGAAATGGATTGACAAATTAATATGTACTGGACGTAGACTAGAAGAAGACGTATGTGGACTAAAAATAAATGAAAAGGAACTGAAATCTCTTTATAAAAAATTGAAAGATAGAAATTCAGAGCTAGAAATGACTGTTGATCTGTGTAATAGAAAATTAGAAACTATTAAGAATGAAATGCAGAATCTAACATATGATTTCCAGAAGCAAAAAGAGAGGTACGAAAATTTGTCGCAGTCTGTCACTGAAAAGGATAATTCAAATATGCAGCTTGAAACTGAAAACAGAAAACTTTTGGATTTGATTGATGGATATAAGACTAAGCTAAATATATGGGAAGAACGAAGTTCATCATTGCGTGTAAATCAGGAAAAACTTGAATCTTTTCTTCTATGTAAAGACATGGAAATTGCTTCACTTAAGATCACTTTGGGGGAAAAGTCTTGTCAACTAAATGAAACCCAATTAAAATGTGAGGAATATAAAAATGAAATTCATCTTTTAAATAGCAGAATTTCTAAATATGAAGAAGAGAAAATAATTGATCGACACATGTTATCCCATTCTCCTGATAATTCTTCAGCACCTGACGATTTGGTTAAAACATCAAAAACTATCATCAATGAATTGCAAGCCAAAGTAGATTCTCTGACTAAATCCAATAATTCTTTAAATTTAACCATTGAAAATATTGAAGAAGAGCTGAAAAATGTTTATATGGAGAAACAAAGTATCATTGAAGAAGTAAGAAGTCTTTCTGAGCAGATTGTTTATTTTAAACAGGAAATTTCTGTGTCTACTCAAAATTACTATGATGAGAAAAAATTAAATGAAGATTTGCTGTTGAAATTAAAAGAATATGAAAAGCTCGTACTTGATAATGAATATATGATTAATCAGTTAAAGATCAAAGAGGACACTTTAGAAAAGAATGCTATTTTATTAAAAACTGTGACAAAAGAGCATGAACAAGTAGTTTCAAAAAAGAATTCTGATCTTTCAAGATGCCACCAAATCATTGAGCAACTGCAAAAGCAAATTGCAGAACTTGACAAAGAAAATACTCATTTAAAAGTTCAAACAAAAGTGGTCGACGAACAAGAATGCTTAAAGCATAAATTGAATGAATTCATATTTGAGAAATCTCAATTAGAGAAAGAAATCAAAAGACTTAAATTGATTGAAGCAGAAAATGAGAAAATAACTAGAAAGTTGCCAGAAGCTAATTTTCAAAGAAATGACTTAACTGAACAATTTCATCACCTTAAAATGGAATTTGAAACTCAGAAAAAGAAGAATATGTGTTTGGAAATAAAATGTACTGAATTAAGTGAATCATTAACAGGTGCAATCAGTTCAAAAACTTCTTTAGAAAAAGAACTGAATAAAAACAAAAACTTAATTACCAACTTAACTCAACAACTGGAAGAATCATTAACTGAATTGAAAAAAGTAAAAAGTATTAATTGTGAATTAACTACTGAAATAGCCAATTTTAAATCAGAAGAAAAGCAGTTAATACAAAAGATAGAAACACTGTCTAAAAGTCTGAAAGATGTAATGGATAATTTTAAAACTGAATATAACAAAAACCAATTATTAATAAGTGATAATGTACAATCAAATATTAGTGGTGAACTCCAAAAACTGAAAGATACTTTTAATTGTGCCTGTCATTTTATTACCAATATACTCAACATTATTTTATGTGCAGTTCAAAGTTATCCTGAGAGTACTGACTTTGAAGAATTAAGACTTAATTTGTTGGCTTCAGTGATTCATTGGACCCATAATTCTGAAAAAAAATTCGAAACAGATATGTTTGGTCAACTGAGTTCATTTTTTGGTGTGCTTATTAATAATCATAAAGATGACCTGAAGATTTGTCAACTTGTCTCAATTATTAAAGACTCTATAAAGGGCATTGTAACTATCAGTGATTCTTGTCAAGGATTAGAAGCATCTCTATCTATTTCACCCGACACCATGTCCAATATGTCTGTATTTGAAAGTACTTTTATCAAGCAAAGGAGTAGTCAATCTCAAAATGTCTTAGCTGATTTGCAGTATATTAAAACTCAGACAGATGAAGTCATTTTGAACTTTAAAAACATCATTTTAAAGAAGACAAAAGAAATTGAAGAGTTAAAAAAAGAATTAAAACTACATTCTTCCACATCAGTTAAAAATGAATCTAAGGTATGTTATCAAATTGATTATAGATGAAATTAAAAAAAAAAATGACTTGATACAATATTATTTTTGAAATGATTTTAAAAAATAATTAAAATACAGGAAGCTTTTATTTTCATATTATAGTTATCCTAATGGTTGTAAAAGGCAATTATATTTTGGTCCAAAATATTTCGAAGAATATTTTTCATTTTCTGCGCCTATTCCAGAATGGATTTTTTTATAAAGTTGAGACTAATTTCATGTTTTTAAATAGATACAAATTTGTTACTATTTATATTTTCCCATCCTCTTCTCCCCTCCCCCCCTTAATTTAGAAAGTATTTATATTTTAACGTGTACAAGAGCAAATTTATTTTCACTAGCTTTCTTGGAAGAACTTAGTAAGCAAAATTTCACAAATTATAATTTGAAATTTCAAAAAAGTATCAAAATTTCCGTGTTTATTAATAGGCAAAGCCATATATAAAATTATTCATCAACCAGCCGCCTTTGGCGACCAGTCGGTTCGCCAGTTTTAATGCTCGCTAAAATTTTCATATAATATTTTATGTAGCTGTGTCTCATAACAGGTTTTTCACCAAAATATGTTTAAATCAAACAAATTTTGATGATCAAATAATTCATTTATAGTATTATTTAGAATAATTTTCTTCAGATGTTCTGTTCATTGTACTACTCGTCTTTCTCTTTCTATCCGAGCAATGATTGTCTCAGAATTGATATTTTACTTAAATGGTGGAGGGAAAGGTCTAAAATTCTACGTTTTTATAGAATAATGAGATTTAAATTTTCATAAATGTAAACACACTAAACAAATAAAGACGCAATTGATTTTCAAAAGATGCAAAAGTTTAAAAACAGCTTGGAAAATGAAGCGCACAGAGGAAATAATGGTGACACACACACACCTTTCTTTTCTTTATTTTTCTATTCTTTTTTTCTTCATTACTTTTCTTTCTACAACCCCTTTTTGCCCTCTGTTATTCTTTTTTTCTTTATTTATTACTTTATTATGACTTTATTTTGAGCAGACATAGATTAAATATCCATACAGACTAATAATAAAAGCAACTATTTTCTTTCTTTTTTAAAAGTTATTATAAATGAAAATCAACTGACCTCGCGTATTTCTTTCTAAACTAATCATAATTTATTACTTTCTGCTATCTTACTCGGTGTGGAGGAAGGAAATGAAGATTTTTGGCGGGAAAGTAAGAAAAGTGTCGTTTTAACTATTTTCTTCGCATTTTTTTTTTTTCATTTTTTCTCTCCATAAGAACCATCCTCGTGTCTTAACGAAAATATTAAAATAAAAATTAGCCGAATCGGTCGAGCCGTTCTCTAGTTTTGCGCTTAGCAACGCATTTCGAGTTCCATTTTTTTAAATATAGATTTAAGATCTAAAAGCTTATTTGAATGAGACATTAGAATGAGTCGGAACAGAATTGAAATGATTTTAGAAATAGATACTAAAACATTTTCCTCATTATTAGTACACAAATGGCCATTAAAAACTAATTTAAGAATATATTTAAAATATTTTATTTCATTTTGCTTTACAGCCTGCAGAATTGGACAAAAATTTTAAATGGAAGTATGAATTAATAAAAAGACAATATCGGCAACTGGAAGAAAAGTATAGTAAAATTGTCATTTCATCTGAGCAGATGGAACAGACTATTAAAAAATTAGCAGAGCAAAACAGAAATCTTGAAGAAGAAGTAAGTATTAGTGATTAAAATATATTTCTTGGCAAATTTCTTAAAATAATTTTTGAGCCTTCATTTGTGAATATAAAATTTTAACATTGTTATTTGAAATATTTAAACATCTACTCATTCATCCCTTTCTACTGGGTTGATATGGCACAGAGAAAACAAGAAAATGAAAGGATTTTCAGTTTTTTAGGCATTTTCCTACCCTTTTACTATCAAATATGTCTATCCAGAACCATTGCAAGAATAATTTTTGATGCTGTTGCTACAATCACTTAAACAACTCCTTGATCTTAAAGCCTTACCCCTGTAGCACTAGCCTTATGAGCCAGATAACATTTACGATACAGAAGTTGGCTTTTCTATTATGGTCATGTTACTCGGCTACTGGCCCTTGCGTCGCAGGTTCGTATCGCGACCTTTAATCACTACTTTGGTGACCTTGACAATGCAACCTTCTGCAACAGTCGTGGCGCCATCTACCCGCAGCAAAATCGTCAGATTCACTTCATGTAATCAAACAATAAAAAAATCTTCAGACTCACTTGGCGAGCAAAACAGCAACTCGCCATAACACTTGGCGATAGAATATCGTTCGCTTCTTCGCCGACTCACTAGTGGGGGAGTACTGTAGCGCTAGCCTTATAAGCCAGGTAACATCTACGATACCAAAGTCGACTTTTGTATTATGGTCATTTTACTAGCGTCGCAGGTTCGTATCGCTAAACCCCGTTTTCCACTTGCTTCTTTTTCTTTCCTGTGTGGATCAGCCCAATTTCGATTTCAGAGACAATTATTCTCTTTCCTTAAAATTGCAGATTTTTTTTTTTTTTAATTTACATCCAATGAGGATGCATGAGAACAAGAGCTTATGGAACGTTTTGTTTGTTTTTTGAGAAATTGTGAGCTTATTCAGAGTAGATTAAATAATTTTTTAAAACAAGAACTGCTCAAAATCTGTATTAATACAGACTGGGTGCATAAAAATGTGAACAAACTTTACTGAATATATTAGAATCTTTTGTAAAATCTGTTCGCTGCATACTACTCCCTTTTTAATAAGATATTAAGTTTAAGTAATATGAGAAACCAGGCATATAGTAGTCATACCAAATGAGGAGGGCAATAAAAAGACAAAATTGCCTTCCTGTTCAAAAAAGTTATAATTAATCTTGGACTTTGTATCTAAAAGGAATACAGAAGATGACACATCTGAAAATAAATTAATTTCGAACTTTTCGATTCAAGAACAATAATTTAAAGCTAAGGTTGTTATGTCACATTTGCTCTTTAATTCATTTTGATATATTGGAATTTTTTTTCACATATGTTCACCATTAGTGAAATATCCAACAATTTACTTTGGATCATGTAAAAATTTACATTATTTGTTACAGATTAGCTTTGTTTTTTCAACAGTCTATTAAGAAATTTTTAAAACATAAAAGACTTCAATGAAACGTCACACAAATACCAAATGGGATCTTATTGTAAAATATTGGTGTCAATCAACCATTAGAGTCTATTAGATATGAGCATTCTTATATAGATATGAGCATTCTGATTAACTCTGAGAATTTTAAAGAAGTTTAAACATACAGTTACTTTTACAGATTAGTGTGGATGGACCAAATGTAAGTTAAAATTTTTAAAGCAAGTCAAAGAACTTTCAAGCCAAAATTACTGTAACATTATAAATCTAGGCAATTGTTAACTGCACATAATTCATAAAGCATTTCAATATGGATATAAAGGAGCTTTCACTTTTAGAATAATATATAGAATATTTATTTATTTATTTAAGTTCAGTTAGACATGTCAATTTCTTGGAAGTTTGACTGGATTTTCATTAATGATTTGTTCTGGGGAGAAAATGTCAGCATTTACAAATATGTTCTAAAATTTATTGACAAAATGAAAACATGTCTAGATTTTAGTTGGGGGGGGGGCCTTTGCTGGTGCCACCATGAATGATGTTTTCAAACCATCTTAGGGTAAATTGGTTCTGGTTACGAAAATTAGCTTCTCTTATATTTCCAATTTTCTTTAAAAATTTCAGACATCTGAAATAATAGTGCTTTTTTTAATATGAAAATATAGCAGCATTAAAGATGCAAAAGCATTATGCAATATATTTTTGATAGAACAAAGTTATACAAAAAATCTAAGACTGGGGGGGAAAATATCGATATTGGATAGTGACTACAAGTTTCTTGATTTCTAATGGTGCTGCTGAAACAAAAGAAAAAACCTTTTTTCTTAAAATGTTTTATAGTGTCAAAGAAAAAAAAAACATTTAAATGTCTGTAAATTTTGCTTTTTTTCAAAAGCTTCATCTTATTTCAATCCACATTTACTGAAGAACCAATATATTATTTTTTGAAAATTGAATGGTTAATTTGCTTCAACTTCTTATTTATTCTAAAGTACAAATTTTCCCTGTTATGCTCAGAATATGCAATGATTCAATATGAAATTTTGCCGGAAAAAAAATTAAAATATGAATGCAAATAAACAGCTTAACTCATTTAATGAAAAAGATTTCTCTTCTTATATTTTGAAATCCAAAGAATTTCCTGGTTATAAGGAAGTTGTTAAATAAATTCTAGTGTAGTTTATATAACATTAGGGGTTATGAAAAGTGGAATTAGTATCAAAAAGAATGAAATTGCTTAAAATGTGAAAGGACATTCTTTAATTGATCTAAGAACTGTGTATTGTATCATAAGGGTATTTTAAATGTCTCAATTTCTAAAGATTTGTACAGTATGCTCAAATAAGTATGTGGAAAATTTTAAGAAGCTTTAGAAAATCTGAAAAAAATTCAGTGAAAAAAAAACAACACTAACAAGTACTAAGCAGCATTGCAAATGAAATTGTTACGAAAGAAAAGAAAAAAGATGGAAAACATGAAATTGAAAAAGGGGCAGAATTCACAGAAAAGGATTCCCAATTATATGAGTTGGTGAAAATAAAAATAAAAAATGTAATTTTGCTTTGTGAAGTAATCATTAAGTAAATTATACCTTCATAGGCAAAAATGATATTTTATTTTTTACTTTACCTTAATCCTTAATTTTGTGTGACTTATAATTAAAGGGTATGAGAAGCGATTAGTATCTCCTTCTTAAATATATTAATTTTGTCTTGCTAAAAGGTAGGCAATAAATGAATAAAATAATTTTCAGCTTGTAAATGTAAACATTTTTTTTCCTAGTTATTAATACTATAGAAACTTATTTTTCCATTATAACTAGCACAAGAGTGCTACTTATTATGTTGAATTCTATATATATGCAGGATTTTTTTCCAATTTGTCTTTTGATGTTCTATATGAATAATATATAGTTGTAATAATAATTATTGCATTTTTTTAAATGCCGAATTTTTTTGCAAATTCTAATTATATAATGTATTATATTATTTTTTTTAATTACTTATTAGATTTTCATTTCAAAGCTGTTACATTTATTTCAGGCAGAAGATTTAAGCAAAGACATAAAGAATATGCAAGCTTATTATTCCAATTCTGATGAACTTCTTGATGCTTTAACTGAGCTTAATGCTTTAAGGCATAAATTAAAAGGATTGGAAAATGAGAATAATTGGTTGAAAAAAGGAATTCAAGAATTCCAGTTACAACAAACAAGTACTGAAAAATCATCTTACAGTCTGAAACAAACACAAATTCCCAAATTTGATAAAGCATGCCTCAAAGAAAACAATGCTAAGAGGTAAGGAAAAGAGATTTGTACTTAAAAGTATAATTTTTGAATAAAGGTATTTACGTAGAAATCAAACATTTTGAAACAAATTGAAATGAATATCTAAAATTGATTCTTTGCATGATTTGCCATGAAATTTTTTCCCATACAGTTTGTTGTAATATATTGTTTTCAATTAGACATTTGAAAGAACCTTTTGAAAGTTTTTAGATAGCCTCCTATTGTAGTTGTATCAGTTAAATATTACAGATTGCAATTAATTGCTATAAAAAAAACTCCTTTTATAATGAAACCAAAATTATTCAATTATAATTTAGTAATAGGCTAGAATGAAAAGGGCTTAAAATTGTTTCTTAAATTTTGATTTGGTAATAGAGAAGAAAAGTTGATTTTTAGGCGCAGAAAGAACTTTAAAAAAAATATTTTGTTGCAATACAACTATATCTCAAGGTGTCGCAAAGAGCTGAAATTGTAAAAATAAATAAATAAACTTTGATAAAATATTTTTATAAATTTTTCTTTCATGTAATGTTACAAAAGATTTTTTTAAATACATACATAGACATTTCAGTTGGAAAAAATTATTAATTAAAAAGTATAATAATAATAATTTTGTATATATATATATATATATATATATATAATGTCAATTTTTGCATTTCTTACTTCTGTATCTTTAATGGTTACAAATATTACTGCTGCAAAATTTTTGTTTCTTTTTAATTGTGTCATTAAACTGTTTTTATTATTAAATTTTTTTAGCATATTCACAGGTGGGGGGGGATTTTTTCTCTTGTGTATCCTCTTGCGATTGAACCACAGATATTTTGAACTGATTCAGCCATCATTTTCACACCTCTGTTCTCTCTTTGCGAGTGACATGGATGACATGCAAAGTCAATAATCGAGTGCCCTATACTATTTGATTCAACTTCAAATGCTTTTCCTATAAAATCTTTCAGAATGTCACTGGAAACATTTTTTAACATGGGAGAGGGGGCTCAGTTATGCCATTTTTCAAACTATGAGATCCTGTTAATGTATCAAGGCTTATCTTTGGAACTTTTAGCTTCCTGAATCTGTCTTTACTTTCTGTTTTTGCTTTTAAAATATATTAAGACAAATTCTATTAGAAATTTAAATTCATCGCTTAACATGAACAAAGGGATATTTTTTGAAACAAAGTACCCATTTCATTGAATAATCTGGTCTATAACATTCTTGAGATTGTCAGAGAAATAGTTTGAACATGAGATAAGGTTTAAAATATGTTTGGAACCATACATACATGAAATTTTCAATATTAAACCTCACAGGCATCTGATAGTTTTATCTCTTATCTATTTGACAGATCTGGTTGGTTTGCCTCTTTTTATAAAGAACATTTTTGTTCTTCAACATTGTCATTGTCATGAGTAATCATTTCTGATTTATTTGTATTTGTTTTCTGTGTCTTAATTAAACATAACTATTCTCTGTAGTTCTTTATTCTCTCTTGCTTCTTGCAAGCACTTGTGGTAGCAACATCAATATTACCTATAACTATTTTCTTATTAATTGTTTAGAACCTTTTATTCTATAACTGACACTTTTGTCCTTTAATACAAGTAAGCAATATCAAATAAATGTTTAGCATCTTTAAATTTCTGCATTTAGCTTATAAAGCTTTTATCATTTGTAAAATTGTTTTGCTAGAAGCAAAAGGAATAGAAGCTTTGAACCATATTTCTTTTTATTATGAAAACAAATATGGTCCAGCATCAAACTAAAGCATCACATATTAAGAGAATTGTACAATAAAAGACATGTTATTATGCTGCAGAAGATCCCTTCTCTCAAGCTATTTGGAGGTTATATGTTTTATAGCCGTAGCACTTCATAACAGATTCATAAGTTGCGAGTTCAACTTCAAATAAATCATAAAATTTCCCAAAATTAGAACACTCCGATGTTATTTTTGTGTGTGAGAGTGTGTTCATTAATTTAGATTGAGTTATTTTTACTCACTGCAATAGACGGAATGGGGGCACCGTCTTTTTCTGCACCGCCGACCACCCCGGCACCACTGAACGTAGCAGTATCGACAGAATTTATTGTGATCGAGGAATGGAGACACCAACTCAACTAAACTTGGCAAAGCTATTATTATTTGAAACCAGCTCTGTGCCTATTACTGGGTGCAGAAAAACCTCCGCCTTACTTTGATGATAACAGATATGACTATGACTCATTGCCATGCTAATAACTAAATAGTAAAACTATTTTTATATTTCTATTCATATGACACTGCCTATAAGCTTTTGATTTTTTTATAAAAGCACATAAAAATCCTTAAAATGTTATAGAAAGTGTGTTTTTATGAAACTTTAATGTTCATTGTGACCCCTCAAGATGAACTCTAAATTTTTTTTTGTTATCTTTATTCATCTTATCTATGCCAAAAGGCAACTTTTTTGAACTATTACAAATTAAAAGTTTGTTAAAAAAAACTTTAAAATGTAGCAAAAATTCCAATTTTAGACTGATCTTTGCAGCATCTCAATAACTGCAATATTTTTCATATTTATGCATTATTTTATCTCCACCAAAAGTCAACTTTTCCTTCACTATTACAGATTAAAAATCAAAAATCGATTTTTTAAAATTAAACTCTACTGGATAATTTTTTAATGAGAAGCACTGTACAATCAAAAATGAGTATTTGTGATGATGAGTAAATTTCATTTTCAGCTGATTATTTTAATCATGTTGAATAAAAATCTTGTTGCACAATGCATTTGTTAAATTGTTCATCAAATTGATGGATGCACTGGGGTAAATGATTTCATTTTAATTCATGACGATGCAGAACTGCAATTCATTCAAGACAACTTCATTTTTCTTATGTGTTTATTGGTATGAATGCTATAGTATTCATTTTTGCAATGAAAGTAATGTAAATATAAGATTTGCATCTGTAGGCCACTTTATCTTGCTTCTAATTCTGTAAAATCTGGACTTTAAAATTATGGAATTTTAAAGTAGTGGCTAAGTAATTTATTAAATTTATTCATTTTGTTTAGTCACACATTTCTGTATTTTAAAATTTCCGTTTTATGACACATCGTATAAAAGTGTATGACTTTTGTTCACTTCTATAAGGCTCAATAAGCTATCTGTGCTGACATCTTACAAATCCTTAATTTAAAGCATTAGAAAATATTGCATTATTGAAATAACATATATCAAAGAAATTGCATTAAAGTTAGGTCACTACATTTTATTTATTTGCATTTTTACCATGCAAAATGATATTTTTATTTTTAAAACAGTAACTACTATAGAATAATCTGGAAAATATTTTTAATAAAATGCTTTTTCTTAAATGTAAAAATTGTGACAAAAGCCAGAATCTTTTTCAACTTTTTTACTGATGATGACTTCTTATGTCATAAATTAGGTTTCCCTTTTATCTCAATTATGCATTTATATTAAACCATATAGTAACCATTTTAAAAATAGAATTCGATTATTTTTTTGTATGTTATAAAGCAGTTATTATTATTCATTAATGTGAAAAATGGCATTATAAGACTGATTGATTTAAGTATAGATGAAAAGTAAAATCTTGTTGGAATATAAGAAAATACAATGCTATCCCTTGAATAAAGAATTATTTCTTTTGATTTCTCAGGGACATTATAAAACTATGTAAGTTTATTATAGTGGTAATTTGATGTGTAACTGTTTATTCTTTTATTGTGGTCATTTGAAGTTTTTTTTTTTTAGATTGATTTCTATCACTGGTTGTTGCTATGGTAGAACTGAAGTTATATTATATATATATATATATGTGTGTTCTGAAAAAAATTTCCAATCTTCTTGTGCTGATACATAATACCGATGATAATATTGAATTGCAGGCATATTACATGTTTGTAATTGTAATGAATAAATTTATTTCACGTTTGAGCAAGATTTAAATTATAAATATATCTACTGTATCAAAAAAAAATAAATTATAAATTGAATTCAGATCGCTACTGTAACAAATTATATTTTAATGATTTAATAGTAATTTTCCATTATCCATTTATAATTGAACATGTACTCTGTTTCCCTTTTTTGAAAGACATGAATTAAATGGTGATACACAGTTAATTAAACTTTATAATGAATTAGAAAATCTTCATAAGCACAATTGAAATTTAAAGTTATGTTGTAAACAAAATTTTAAATTTTGAACATTTTTATTAACATGAAATAAAGAGCATGTGTTGTAAATGATTTCCTTCCATTTTATTGATTCCTCTTGTTTAGACTTTTTATAAATTGTAAGAGATAAATTATGCAGTTGTTTTATTTGATAAACCATTATTTGTAATTTTTAAAGTTTTAATTAATGAGTGTTTGGCTTATATAGGCTTACAAAAAGAAATGTCCATCAAATCTATTACACTTACAGCCATTTGCCATACAAATAGATATGAGGATATTCAATACATGAAAACTAAATTTTAAATGTTTTAACTTTTGTATTGTTACAGATACTTTTTGTCATATATAATATCATTTCAAATATTGATAAGGAGTGGAGGGAAATCTGTTCCGAATTGAAGCAAGCAAGTTGTTGTCTTTCTAAAAAAGAAGCTATGTGTTTCCTTTATAATTTACTGAACTTTTTGGAAAATATAGTTACTCTTGGAAAATGTTGCAAATTAAGGGACTAAAATGTCTGCATACAGTACTCTATTTTCATCATTATTATTTTTTTATTTCATTTTTCAAACATTTTCTTCTAATCCAAAAGCTTTTAGTTAATTTTTTCCTGAGTTCAGAGATTTTCTTGAATAAATTTTACTTCTTTGCTGATTTAACAATAATAGAAAATGCTATTTGGGTGCTATTACTTCATAAATTTTGTGCAATATTTTGCCTTTTTTTATTTTTTTAGGTAAATGAAATGAATTTGGTGGTTAAATGGAGTCTTATTCTAATGAAACTATGCTGTCTGTGCTTATATTTTTGTTAAAATATGATGTTCAATCAAGAAGTGTGTATGATTTGAAATTCATATAATCTCATAATTATGTATTTTTGTATATTTTTATGTAAAATTTTTTATTGAAGAGAAAATAAACTCTTTCATTTCATATAATAAGATTATATATTATTTCCCTCAACATGTAAGGTCTTTTTAGGTGACTGCAGATTTATAATGTTTATTTAATTGTTCATTTCTTTCATAATTTTAAAAAATATTTTTTTATAAATACCTGAGAGAAATAGCATCAAATCATATAAAAGTGCTTTTTTCCCCTCTTCTTATATATTAAACATCTTTTACAATTTCATGGGAGATTTTGTAGTTATTTAGTTTTAAAAATTTGTATGTGGCATTAGTCTTCAGAATTTAATACAGTTTCTTTTTCAAAATATAAATTTTCACATTCATTTATTTGAAATATCAAATTGATACAAAACTCTGACTTTTAAATTATTCATTGATTCACAAATAACCCTCCTAAATCTTCAAGAAAAGTTTTTACAAGCAATTTGCTATTTTAAAGGTCTTAATGTTCTTCCTGTGTAGAACAAAATGTTTTTTTTTTTTTTTTTTTTTTTTTTTTGAAATAGTTTTTTGAGCATGTAGGCTTCACTTGCTACTTTATTCGCTTCTATTAGAGTCAGATTCAGAACTCATTTGTGTTCGATGTTTCAAGCTCATACGAATGGATATTAAGTTTCCTGCCCTTTTTCTTTTTGTATTTGAATCTTTATGCATAGGTAGATAATTGCCACTTTTTCATTTTTCAATAATTTGTGCATGATAAGTAATATTAACCCAGGAGCAAGTTAAAAAAGAATGAATTATTGGAGAGTATAAGAAAATATTTAAAAAAAAATGTTCTAAATTGGCATCATGGGCCTGAAATATCCATATATTATACTGACTACAATTTAATTAACTTATCAAAATAGAATATGAATAAACCCTGAGTGAAATAACCATAAGCTTAGCAATTTTAATTTTAAAAAAGTTTCGTACTTGAGTCAGAAAATGAGCATTAGTATCTCATTTATTATTTTTTTATTCATTAAATATATGTTGTTCCTACTTTAGCATAAAATAAAGCAACTTACAGGAAGCAAAACTTGGGAAGAGATATTAACCATTTGTGATCAGCAAATTTCTCTGATGGGAGTACCAGCTAGTCGGAGCAAATTTATATTCAATATTCCGCTATGCTTGCAAGTGGTATTGCTCCCATATTTAGAATTACACCAATGAAGGCCATAAGTTCTTCACATGTAAGGTTCACACACAAATGCTAAATAGACGTTTTGGTTACGTCTATTTAGCATTTGTGTGTTTCTCACTTATTTTCATTTATGCAGTGATTTTCACTATTCGATCTACTAATATTTTGGCGAAATATAATTTTTAAAAGTCCAACAGTCTTGTTATATTCTGAGATATTTGTGGTCCTACGATTTTCCCAGTAGTTGAAAGTGAAACTAAAAGGAAAATCGTCTTTTTCTCTTACGTCCTCCCATTCATCACTTGAACTTCTGCCCTCTATTTGTTCAAAATGTTCTTCGTCATCATCTTCACTAATCTCTGCGTCACTGTCAATTCTTAGTCTGTTCCGTCTATTGAGGGAACTGTGTAATCGTCATTACTGCAACTTTCATTGTTCATATTTTCATTATGTGCTTCAAATTCTAATCCATCATCATTACTCTCATTATTTTCACAATCGTTTCTAATCTCCTCCATTTTGGGGAATTTGGAACACAAATTTTATGATATATACAGTTCTGCCTTTTGATCCGGAATCGTTTCTCTTCATAACATATTGGCGGCATCGACCACAAAAGGCCAAGTTTGCTCTTTGAGTTGCAAATTTCACACAGTGCAAAGTAATGTATTAAGTGTGTGTGTGTGTTCAGTGATTAGATAATAGAAGTACAATAGTATTTCATGAAACAAGCAATAACAGACATTCTTTGGAATGTCAATATGCATGCGAATGTTGTTGTTTTTAATCGTATTTTATGAAGATATCTCAGTTCTTGTCTACGTTCTCAACAGTGCTATTTTAGGGGCTTTGATATCCAAAGTTTTCTTTAACTAGATTCTTTAGTGAATTGCTTAAATATTTTTACAAGTTTTTTTTTTTTTTTTTTCATCTTGGAACTTTTTAACTGTATACCTATAAAGTGTGCATTTAATTCACTGCGGTCTTTCAAAAGTGAATACATTGAATGGTTGAGGCCTTCCAAAAATAGAAGCAAAATGTGCAAAGCATTTTAAAGTTATTTGGTACCTTGACAAATAAGATTTTTTTCATTCTTTTTTGTGTACAAAATATTCAAAGAGAGAAAACTGTAGGAAAAAAAATCAAGTTTCGGATTTTGTCCTATTTTCACGATTATGACACATTTTCAAACTCATGTCTGCCAGCCCAATAACAAGGTTGCAACAGAACTGGAAGAGGCAAGGAATCAATTTAAATTGCCAGTTAGAGAAGTTCATGCCAAACATGTGTACAATTGTCAATGTTGCATTATCATCTGCAGAAGAATTTTCGCCAAAGTGATGATAGCAAGGACAACCTTGGACTGCTAGATTCCTATCATCCAAGATCTGTACTGAATCAAATCTGTGTACAAATTGATCATCTGTCTGTCTGTATATTCCTGTAATACATGTAACTTGATCACTGAAAAATGCATTGACTTTGATAAATGGAAGCTGATAAGTTGTTTTGAACCTATAGTTGAAGATCGGTTGCAAATTTTGCTTTCAATATGCTGATCAAAATGTTTCTGCTGTGCATATTTCCTTTTTTTTACTCTTTTTACATAAATATTCTTTAGTGCTCATCCAATGCCTCCAAGAGATTATTAAACCAATTTTAAATATATTATATTGTCGAAATATTGCTATCAATTCATACAGAATGAAGCCAACAACTTTCAAGTCATTCAATGTTCAGAGTTTTTTTTTTAAAAAAAAGATTTTGTTACTGAGGCCAATAGAGAAAAAGTGTATTTAGTCACGGGTGATTCAATTCTTGCTTCACCGTAATCAGTCAGCAATACAGTCTCTTGTTAAATTTGCTTGTCAAACTAACTCTGTTCTTTCTACGATGCATCGGAGGAGGGCAAATCAATATGACTTTTTATATCCAAGTATTTCCACTGAATCATCTCCAATAAAGCTCGTACTCTTCTTTCACTAAAAAATTTTTCTAGATCCCCAAGTCAGACGTTTAGCATTGAAATCTATGTTTGTTATCAATGGATATTCTTTATATTTTTCTAGAATTGTCTCCAGATCAATTAACTTATCTGTATCTTCAGATAGAGAACAATAAACAGAGATTATTATGAAGTTCATGTTGTAAATTGCAGTATTTATTGCTATAATATCTTGATTTAAATTTTTAAATTTAATATCTGACATTAAATTAAACAATTTATATTTTTAAAAAACTTCCAAAAGTACAATTAGGTGTTTTTTTTTTTTTTTCCTTTTCTTTTTCTTTTTTCTTTTCTTTTTTTTTTTTTTTACAGACTTAGCTTGTGATTTTAATTTCTCTCATTTCTTTCATTTATCAAGTATTATTTTGTAAGTATATTTTACATCATTTTACAAAAATCATTGAAACTCCAGAAAAATTAGCAAAACAGATTAATCACCAATTCATTTTGTAATTTTTAATTATATTCCAAATACGAAAATGATACTTTGACAATGGTTGACATGCGATAATTGAATTAATTATTTCTAAGGAATTACATTATTCTACAATTTATTAATATTTGGCTTTATTTACCAATAAAAATAATGAATACTAAATTTAGAAAATGAAAATAACTTTCTGAAATTTAAAAAAAAATAATACATTTCTTTTTTCTAAGAATCAAACTTACATTATGAATACTAAGTTTTTTTAGAAAGATGGTTCAAATTAATAATATTTTTGAATTTTAGATTGTCTTGGTTTCTCTCTCTCTCTATTTTCTGAAACTTAGATTAATAATTATTATCAGTTAACCAAACATTTTTTTTTATTCTTTAATATGTAAAAAGGAAAGAAATGACATCCTCCAGGAAAAGAAATTAATGCGAAACATAGAAAACGATAACACTTAAAAGAATGCTGTGCATATTTGTGCAAATGTGAATTGTAAAAGTCAGAAAATGCTCATTAAGAAAGGGGAAATGAAAATTCATCATTCACAACTCAGGGAGATAAATCAAACCAAATTCCAAAATCTCTTTTGAAAGTAGTCAATTGAATAAACCCAAATCGAATAACTAAATAGCTTTTATTCATTAAAGTTCCATACCAAATTTCAATTTTCGTGCAGTATTTCTCGAGATATTTCGGAAAATGCCTTCCATATCTTAATTTTGTCCACCAGTATGTACATATATATATATATATATACACTGAAGTAACAAAAGTCATGGGATAGCAATATGCAAATATACAGATGTCAGTAGTATCGCAGCGAAAAAGTATAAATGCGCAGTTCGTTTTCCAGAGCTTTCATTTGTATTCAAGTTATTCATGTGAACAGGTTTTTCGTGATTTATAGCGGCACGAGGAGAATTAACAGACTTTGAACGTGGAATGTTAGTTGGAACTAGACGCATGGGTCATTCCATTGCGGATATCGTTAGTGAATTCACCATTCCGAGATCCACAGTATCAAGAGTGTGCCGAGAGTATGAAATTTCAGGCATCACATCCCATCATGGACAGCGCAGTGGGCGACCATCTGCACTTAACGATCGAGACCGCCGTCGTCTGTGTAGAATGGTCAATGTTAATAGACGCGCAACACTTCGTCAAATAACTGCAGGAATCAATGTGGGACGTGTTCGATAGGACTGTGCGGCGAAATTTGTCTTCCTTGGGCTATGACAGCAGAAGACCGACTCGAGTGCCTTTACTGACAGCACGACATCGCCTGCAGCGACTCTCTTGGGCTCGTGAACATATCGACTGATGCCTAGACCAGTGGAAAACCGTGGCGTGGTCAGATGAGTCACGATTTCATTTGTTACGAGCTGATGGTAGAGTTCGAGTGTGACGCAGACCCCACGAAGCCATAGACCCAAACTGTCAGCAAGGCACTGTTCAAGCTGGTGGTGGCTGCATAATGGTGGCATGGACTCGGTCCTCTGGTGCAACTGAACCGATTATTGACTGGAAATGGTTATGTTCAGCTGCTTGCAGATCACTTGCAGCCATTCATGGACTTCACGTATCCGCAGGGGTGTTTGTGCTCCGGGGAAACCCCGGAATTCCGGGGATTTTGAACTTTGATAGCCGGAAATTCCGGGGATCGTCGTTCAAAAGGAAGTAGGAATAATAATGAATTATTTGTTTTGATCTTTGTAATTTTGTTTGCTTTGAAAGCAGAAAACGCAAGGTCAGTGTGTGTGGTGAAAACTTTTCCTTTCTTTCTCCAAAGGCTGATAATGCGTGAAAAGGGGGAAAATTTTCTTTTTTATTCTTTCCTTATAGCGAGTTATGACTCATTCCCCCGGTTCTCGGACATTCTCTTCTGGATTCTTTCCGGCAAGTAGGCGCGGCAGAAAAATAAGGGAGAGACTTCGTTCGACCAGATGTGCGATCACAAATCCAGAATTCCATCTACCTAGCAAAGTAATATTTACTGGTGCAGAAGCTTCCACTCTCCTGAAGAAATTATCAAAAAATCATCCAATAGCAAAAGAATTCCAAATTTCTCTGATGAAAGCTTATACTAATACAGAAAAGCATATGAAGCAGAAATTACCCCTTAAAAATTCATATCTAATTAGTTTTACAGCATTAGATCCAGAGCTAAGATGTAAGACCAGTACAATATTAGCTTTTGAAAAATTATCATCTTTTATGCCCCATATTTTTAGTGATAATGAAAAGTCAAAAGTGGAAACTGAAATAAGGTTATACCAGATTGGTATTGATATCACCAAAGAAATGCTCTACACATCTGATGAAAGTGGAAATCAAGTCAAGTGTAAAATTGATAAATATTGGTCTAAAGTTTTTAATTTAAAAGATGATTTCACAAATGATTATAAGTATCCTACATTGGCTAAATTGGTCAAAGCCCGCCTTAGCTGCTTCCATGGCCCATTAGTGGAAAGTGCATTCAACTTAATGGAGACACTTGCCACTGACTATAGAACCTCTCTTAAGATTGATTCCCTTGATGCAGTGCAGACTATTAAATATGATTTAATGGCTTCTAAAGAAACTTCATGTGAAAAATATGGCTCAAAAATCCAATGACTGATCCAATTCAGAAAGATCTCTTACTGAATATGAACAGAAGTTGGAAAACATATAAAGAGGACTTAAAAACATGCATTTCAGATGAGTCACCTATAAAAGTCTCTGAAAAACCTTCTATATTAGCAGAAAAGCAAACTGCTTCTACCTCTGCATGTGCAGTTCTCGGGGAAATTTCTTCAACTGTAAATGAGGAAAATAAAAGTCAACCTTCCTGCAATTATGAAGTTCACCACAAAAGAAAGACAAGCCCACAAACATCAGAAAATAAAAAAAAGCAGCAGAAATTAGATAATTTTTTTTAAAGAATTAATTCAGGTAATTTAAAATATTTACATAAAATGTGGTAGTTTATATGTTTGAAAATTTATGGCTATTAATTTTGCAAAAAAAGTAATTAATTGAACTTTTATAATTAGGTCGTTCAATACTTCATAATTGTAATTTTTCATTTCTCTCCCCCCCCCTCTTCTCGAAACTCCAAAATGTCGGTAGTAAGTCCGTAAAAGTTTCAGGGGATTTTTTGGGGTCCCACAAACACCCCTGGTATCCACACAATGATGGGATTTTTATGGATGACAATGCGCCATGTCACCGGGCCAGAACTGTTCGCGATTGGTTTGAAGAACATTACGGACAATTCCAGCGCATTATCTGGCCACCTAGATCGCCCGATATGAATCCCATCGAGCATTTATGGGACATCATCGAAAGGTCCGTTCGTGCCCAAACTCCTGCACCATCCACACTTTCACAATTATGGACGTCTATACAGACAGCATGGCTCAATATTCCTGCACCTGCAGAGGACTTCCAACGACTTGTGGACTCCCTGACACGTCGAATTGTTGCACTTCGCCGGGCAAAAGGAGGTTCGACACGATATTAACAGTCATCCCATGACTTTTGTCACTTCAGTGTGTGTATGTGTGTGTATATATATATATATATATATCGCTTAACCTTGTAGCTTGGCTCTTTTCTTTTATGAATTTCCTCCAGTCCTGAAATTGTTTGTTTGTTTAGTTTTAAGGCATCGCAATCAAATATCAATATTTTTTTGACAAAATCATTGCGCATTGTCGACACTTTTACTGAACAGAAGGAATTAATAAAGCCGTTTTGAAAGCCAACCATTAATTTAAAAAATAAAGCCTTAAAATTTAAGAGATAAAATTACCAGTCGGTTTTTTTTTCCCAAAAAAATATTAAATTAAATCTTTTTTGTAGCGGAAAAGATTTCCTTCTCTCCTAGGAGAAGATTTGAACTTGTGCTGGGACTGAAGTAAATTTTTCAGTAAAAACTTCATGAAAAGTCTTCTTTTGAAAGCCATTTATTTAAATTCGAATGAAATGTTGTACATTTTCTACCGAAGGGACTGCTCGTGGAGACGAATGTAAATTAAATTTTCAAGGCTCTTTTCTCTACTTTGCTTTCTTCTTGGCTTGCTTTCTCTCCTGAAAAAGACAACATACATCTCGCAATCGTCCTTTATTCGCGCAACAAACATTTCAAGAGGAGACGCCCTCACCTGAGCGATGGCCGGAGTGAGCGCTTTCCGCAGCCTCTCGGTTGCCCGCTGCGCTCTCAGGGCCTCCTCGGCTTTTCTTTCGCTGAGCTTTTTTTCGGCTTCAAGTATCTGCAACATTTACAGGTGGTATTTTCTTGAACCATATTTTATACTGAAGACAGAACAATCATTATTGGGAAATGCCATCGCCTCCACCGCGGAAAGAGGTTGAGAATTTCGTCGGCGCAACTCTTTTCGGATTCGGAGCGTGGGTGTCGCGAGTTTGGCCTTGACGAATGCAACGATTTAAAACCCATCTTAGAACTGCTGTTTTATAAACAATCCGAGGAGTGACTGAAGTCGGCAGAGTGACAATGCTCGACAAACAGCCGACAAGGCATTTTCCGACCATTCTCCGTAAATCGATAGAGCAAGGTAGGTCGACTGCTCGTTGAACATAAAATGAAACTGCCATATATTCAGCCCGTAGCTTGCTTGACATATGGCATAATGAGCGACAGAGTGAAAAGCGTTGCATTTTGCCAAATATTTTTTGTTGTTAAACTAATAAATCGAAATGGCAGATGTTAAAATGAGAGGTATTCAGACATCTAATTTAATTGTCGAATATTTTTACCTAAAATTTATTATAGACAAAAATACCATAGGATTATATAGCTTATAATTTACGTCATATTTGGCGCAATGCTGGAGGAGCTCGATGCTTGAGGATTTAATTGTCGAAGAAACGACAATTGAATAAAATATAACATTTATTTGTATTTGGCTAAGAAATCACGGACGGGTACTGTTGACATTTGCACATTCGGCATTGCAAGTGATTAGATAACAGATGAACTGGTGATTATATATATATATATAAATACACTGGTGGGCAAAATTAAGAGATGGAAGGCACTTACCCAAATATCTTAATAAGTAATGAAAAAAAATAATTGAAATTGGGTATGAATATAACTTACAGTAAGGCAATAGTGCATACAAAGCAAAAATTAATGTGCCATTCAATGGCAAGAGTTATTGCTAACAATTCAATGTGGACTGAACTTCATGGTGAAAGATGACGATGAAAGTGAGGTTTGTATGGTATGTGGTCACCTCTGACAGATAAACAGTATGCACAAAGAGTATGGGTGATGTTAATAAGAGATTTAAGAAGTTCTTGTGGAAAACCCTCACACTCTTCCACCAAAGCTGTTTTTAACTCTGGAATGAATCTGGGTGGGGGTTGGCGTATCTCAATAGTCCTTCCAAGAACATCGGAACATGTTCAACGGGGTTAAGGTCAAGAAATTGGCCGTGCCAATCCATTCGATGAATATCTTCACTTCCATATACTCCTCAAGCAGGACAGCTCTATGTGGTCGTCCATAAGAACGAATTCAGGTCCAACAGCACCCGTGAAAAGACGCACATAGGGTTGCCTGTACCTCTGGGCATTCACGGAACCACTGTCAAACACATGGTGTGGCGTGCGGGGAGTTCTTGCATGATCCCAGCCCAAACCATTAATCCTTCAAGCGCATGATGGTCCCTTTCCATGATGTTATTGGGTTGGTCCCAGCTTCCCTTCATATGAATATTCACCGCGAAAAAGGTTGTAGATTGAATCTGGACTCATCTGTGAAGAGAACATTAGCCCATTAGAGCTGTGTCCAACGTTGGTGCTGTTTGCACCATTGTACACGCTATCTTTTGTGGGATGCAAATGGCTGTCTTCCTGACATAAAACCCTCTGTCACCAAGCCTCCTGGCAACTGTCTGCCTTGAAACTAATATTCCTGTGCCTGCAAAGGGTCCATAATCAGTTTGTGTCGCTGTAGACGTCCTCTGACGCTTGGTTGTAAGTAACAAATACTGCTCTTCATTGGGCGTTGTTGATCTCGGACGACCTTGTCCTGGTCTTCTGGACACTGTTTTTAAACCTACTCCTCAAGTTTAAAACAACGCTTGGAGTTACATGCAATTCCCTAGCAATCTGAGCCTGGGAATGCCCTGCCTCAAGTCTACCCACAATTCTCCTCCTCACACCTTCGTCTATGATGTTCACTCATTTCACCGATTCAAGAAACACAATACAGATCGCTACTGTGTTGTAGATTGGAATGAGTTGAGCTTCTGGCTGCAGACTTTTATTTCTACTGCTGGCTTAGCAGCGCCCACAAAAATACGTAAACCCATCTCAGCGACGCCAGCTCCGTAGCGCCATTATATGGCAACCATCTGTCCAGGTTTTATGTGATATTTTCCGAGAAATGTGTGAAAACGCCTCCCATCTCTGAGTTTTAACCACCAATGTCTATGTGTGCATATATACACTCCTGCACACGTGCACTAAAATAGTGTATCTAAGTATTCACTTAATTGTTAAAAAACTGAGGCACTAAACGTCAATTTCTTTAAATTTTACATTCAACATTACAACTATACAAAATGGAATGATATTTTCCTTTTTCTTCTGCCAATTACACTGGATTAAAAATTATATAATTCCAGATACTTCCGAATGTTTCATGCACTTTGGAAAAGGTATCGAAATGTGAAGATGATTTCAGAAGTGGTTCAATATAATATATTGATAAAAACCAATGCACACAAATGCAAAATTATTTTTATTATTTTCGTTAATATTATTTTGAAAATATTAGTTTACAATAGCTGTGAAGGCGAAAAGTAGGTTATAATTACTTGTTCTTAGATATAAAAATAAGGCAGCTCAAATTTAATATTTTACTGCTTTTGAATAAAATGTATTCATTTTTTAAATCTAAATATGCACATATATATAGTTACATATTAAATAGTTCAATTTTTTTACGAACGCGTTTTACATATTTTAATATGAAATTTATAGACGATAGAATATTTACAAGATATTAAGGCTATAAAGTTTTCTCTTTCCATCTTTAAAAAAAAATAACATTCCCTTATATTTTTCACATTTTATATAGTTCCTGCACGCAAGCTCGGAAGACATTTTAATGCCGATTGTTTGGTTACAGTCCTTATTTAAAAAATCTGTTAGTTTGGGGATTGTATGGCCGCATTATCGAACATATAGAGTAGGTTAACGCCTAAGGCCCCTTACAACTTCAATTTATTCAAAGTTTTTTTTTTTTTTGTATTTTTATTTTTAGTGCAATGACATTTTTTATAGGGACATTCTACTTGAACATACTCTAAATAAAATCAAAATTCGTTTAAATTTCAGAATACATTTTTTAAACATATTTCGCGTTCCTAGGTTTGAGTGCTTGCGATTCAGTGAGGTCTTGTTCGCGTTCAGTTGACTGCCAGATTCGAGAATTTCCTTCCATCCTCCATCTTTCTATCAAGAACATTTCCTGCTATCATAAAAGGGGGGGGGGGGTACAACAGTAATTCGGAACATAGTTACACTCGTCTCATTGAAGTGGATGTTCGTTTCCGACTCTTCTTTCAAGGATAAAAGAGAGAGCTAAACGTCCTTGACCTTCTGTGGAGAGAGGGGTTGACAATGTTCTGCAGATTTCTGTTTATTCCCGTTTATTAAACTACTAGTTTATACATCCTACGTTACTCGCTATCAAAATCCTTCCTTAGTAATATTTTTAAAATAAAAAATCATTCTTCATAAAATATTATAATACACATTTTACTTTATTTACTTTTAGCGTCTCAAGTTCTTAATTAAAATCAGAATGTCAATTGAATCAGACTTTAAAAAATGCCGATAAAACTCCTTTTTTTACCGTCATTCGCATTTACTTAATCGTTTCTTAAATTTGGAAGGAAAAAAAATGGTGAAAATCAGAGAAAAATCGCGAGGAAAGGAAACTGCGTGATTGAAAAGGAAGAAGTTGGAATTTTAAGATGATATGAAAACGTTTCTTGAAGAATAATTTGCTCCGAAGTTATTGCAGAAAAACGATACAATTTCAAGGTTTTCTAATGAATTGAATACTTAATTAATTTCTATACTTTAAAAAGTTAACAGTTTCTCTCTCTCTTTTTCAATAATATGCATACAAGATTTGATTTATTTCGGCTCAATTCTTTAGATCTGTAACATACATACATAGCCACAATGACTGCATTTATCTTAAAATTATATTTTTTTATCCGTTCACGATCATGGTATTTTTTTGTCGAGTTTTTTAACATAGTTTGACGAGTAGAGGGCACATAAATACAATTCTTAAAATTGAATTTTTTAAAAAAATTTCAGTTTTGAACCACTTAAAAAGAATTAACCAGTTTTGCATTTTCTCTATTAAAAGAATTCTTTTTAAAAATGTAACATAATTTCGAACAAAAGAATTAAGAAGTAAATAATAATTGAAAAATGAGATTAAACGCAAATTCTAAGAGGTATAAAAACAAATTATCGGTGCTTCACACTGGTGCATTTTAACCTTTGGTTTGCTTTTTTTAAAATGAATTAGTCTCTCATTCTTTCCATCTCAGTTATGAAATTTCTTTTTCCTCAAGACATATGTAGCTTCATGAAGGTCGCAATTAAGTTCGATAAACTATATTTAAAAAAAGAAATATTTTCATCCTCACTTTTGTTATATCCATTAAAAAATATTTTTTAAATGACCGATAGATGGCGTTCACACATCCTACCTAGACGATTTATGCAAATCAGCGTAGCTATAAAGCACAGGGCAGGAAATGGATCTGTCACTCAACGCCGTAAAAAATCTAATGAGAACCCCCAAACCCCTAATTATGAAACCGATGCACCTTTTCAGTCACCTTCTAGGCGGAAAACCGCAAAAAACACCAAACGCATACTAAATGTTAGCCATGAAATTCCTGTGTTTAACAAATTTCAAGCACTCAAATTAGACGACAATGTAAATAATAACGAAACCACTGCCCCAGTCGAAAATAAAATACCCCCGATTATGCTAAAATTCTCAGAAAAATATGGAGAAATACTAAAGGATATTCGATCAACCTGTGGAGAAACCATAAATAAATTTAGTTGGGAATTTGTAAAAATTTTTCCCTCCTCAATTGAGCAACATCTGAACATTGTCAAATTTAGCCAGCAGCAAGGATATGATTTTTATATCATTACCCCCAAAAGCCAAAGACCACTAAAAGCGGTTGTATGATAGATGCGTACAACTTCTTTGCGTACAGGTCGTAAAAGTATAATAAATCATAAATCTCTTTGAAAAAAAGGGGGAAGGGAGTAATTAGTCTAGGTTTGTTAAAACTTATGTTATTTGTTGGCAAGAGTATTTGACGAGGAAAAGTATTGGCCTTTTAACTAAATTTTGAGGCTTAAACACAAAGAAAAAACTTTTGTATTTGTTTGCATGTAATGGCTCTGTACAAATAAGACCAGAAAAAAAAAAGATTTTTTTTGTTTTAAAATTTTAACTAATGAAAAATTAATAGAAGCATTGACTTTTTCCCATGATACCTTTCTAAAATTTTACAATAAAAATAATTTTTACAACATTTTAAAATTAAAAAAATTTAATGATATCAAATTTTTTACCGTATTATTTTTTTCATACTTAATATGTATATCAAAATTTAAAGTTTAAGAACGTTTTATGGTGGGGACAATTGAAATTTTCATCAATCATTAATCATAGCTTACTAACAGGATGGCGAAAGGTGGAAAGTATAAAATATACGACTAAATATTGTTACAAGCGAGCGAGCGGCACGAAAACTCGCCAAAGTTGGCGACGTTTGGCGAGGAGCCTCGTGCCAGCTTGATTGGTTTGGCGAAAGGAATAATCTAGTAGCCGCTAGATTGTGCGCGATGTTTTGAGAATTTTCACGAGATTCAGGTGAACGCGCTTTTCGGCTATATAAGGACGAGTAGCCGGAGCGGTTGAGTTAGTTGAGAGTTTGTTCTGAAATAAAAAGCGTCTCGCTGGACTAAAGGATTTGTGAGCTGTGTTTGCGTTTGCTGTTAACGCTGTGTTTTTGAGCTCGCTGCGATTTTCTGTTGCTGTGCTATACGATAGCTGTTTTGCAGTCTGTTTTTATCGTACGTAAGACTTGAATTTACGCTGTAATTGACTGTTGACTGCTGGATTGTATTTATCTGAAATTTTTACTTTATTAATTATCCTGTAAATAACTGTAAATAGCTGTAAATAAATTTGTTTGTGCTGTCCTCATAAAAGTCCATTCAATCCGAACCCGCTACGCTAAAAACGTAACAATATATTAAGAACGCTTGCAAATCATATCAACTATCAGCATTATTCCTTCAGAGTCAAACTATACTTAACATAGTTCTTAAATAAAAATCTATGAATAAAAAAATCTAAAATAACAAAATTCAATTTAAAAAATGTGTCACTGAAGTGCACTTCTCCAAATATTAATTGCACTTTCTCATAAATATCTTTGTGTTAAATTTATTATCTCTACGTTCAAATGTCTATGTTTTAAATAGGCAGATAGATGCATATATATACTATTCACTTTTATTTTTGGAAGAAAGTCTTATTTTGTGAATTAAAATTTTTAGATTAAAGTCAGAATATTCTACATTTGAATTTTTGAATAATTTTAAACGAAAAATTTGAAGATACCTGTCAAATTTAAAGCATAAGCTCCTGTGTTAGAAATTCATTTCTCTCTCTCTCTATGTGTGTGTGTGTGTGTGTGCGTGCGTGCGTGCGTGCGTGTGTGTGTGTTATCTGAAAGTTTATTAAGTTCCTGAAACAGTTTTTATGTTATTTTATGAATTAAAATTGAAATTCGAGATATTTTAATTGTAACATTGCAAGAAAATTGTTTAATAATATGGTAGAAAGCCCTTTTTTAATACTTTTTAAAAATTTTATCCATTTACTATTTATTTCATTTTTATAACATGGCAATGTACTGAATATTATTTTAAAATATTCTGAGTGAGATTTCTTTTGTCTTTCATGACAAAGAAATCTCACTCGTATTCTCTTGATATTCCATTGATGCTGTGAAAGTAGAATGTTTAGGAAGCATATGAAAAATAATAACTACTTATAATAACTGTTAATCGCTAAATGCATATGCAGATAAGTAAACATAATATTCTAGTTAGATAAAGAAGTACTTAAATATGACAAATCTCAAAAGAAAGTGATTAGTCAAAAAATGTAACAAAGAAATGTGCTCCTCAAATTAAAAATTGAAAAAGAAATCGAATAAATATGGGAGAACAGAAAGAATAGTTTGAAAAATTGGGAAATGCAGGGAAAAAATTCTTACTGTGATGTGTAAATTAAAATCTTTAAATTTATTTCGGTAAAATGTTTATTTATTTATTTATTTATTATTTTACGATGACAAACAGAAAATTTTAAATTTGTCATGGTACTTCCCCTTTGAAGCTGGTTTTTTAAAAACTTATATGACATGGAAAATTAAAATCCGTGGATGAAAGCTTTTTTTACTACTTACGGCATATCAAGAATAGCTTTTGTATTTAATTCCTTCTTACAAATCATTTCAATAATATTAACCTCATTTATTTATACTTCCAACTTAATAAACAACTTATATTTAAATAATATAGATTTCAGTGTCCGAACTCATTGAATTAAACAAATGAATCAAAAAGAAACAAAATCAAAACTAATGAAAACGAAACTCTTTAGTTTAATGCAAATCGTTATATTTATGTAAAGTAATGTATTTTCTAAAATCTAGATTATTTTTTCAAAGAGGATTCAGTATTTATATGAGAAAAAATTCATTGATTTTTATCATACATTTTTGACTAAATTAATCTAAAAGCAATTCATGTTTCATCGGAAACAAAGTGGAAACTTTGTTTAATGAATTTTAAAATGCACTATACTGTATTAAACAATAAGTCATTAAGTATTCCAAATTGAGTTAAACACCATGCTAACTTTCGCCAAATCTGACACTTTTAAGATAACGTTTAAAATGTTGCAACCTCTTCTAGAAGTCATCCTTTAACAGTAACAAAACCGCCTTGGAAACAAGACCGTTGATTCACAGTTTTACGACTGGTACGCACAACAAGTGTATGCATCTGTCCCACTATGCTAAAAGCAGTCTTGAGGGGACTCCCTCCCAACTATTGTACAGACGAAACTAAGGCAACCTTCTAGAGAAAAAACTACCAGTAACTAAGGTGTCTCAGATGACACAATTCCGGACCAAAATGCCACTCCCACTCTACCTAATAGAGCTGAATAGAACACAAGAGGCGGAAAAAATTTTCTCAGTTGACCATATTAACTACCTAAGTGTAACTGTTGAACAATTTCGCGGCAGAAACACAATATCTCAATGCTATAGATGTAATTTGTTCAATCATACAGCTAAGAACTGCTCCATGAAACCTCGCTGCCTCAAATGTGGTGAAAATCACCAAACTAACGAATGCAATGTCAATAAAACCATCGAAAACCCGAAATGCATTAATTGTGGCCAGATAGGGCATATTGCCTCCTACAGAGGATGTCCTCATTACCCAAAACCGATCAATCCAACTGCCAACAGAGCCAGATTTTTTGATAGATCAAAGGCACTAATTAGAGATAACGTCAGCTACGCCAGCCTATTTAATGCCACCCCTCAGCAAGAGATGGCGCCAGTGAGCGAAATTAATCCCTCAGCTAGTCAAGAGATGGCGCCACAGCACAATGCTAATCCTAAACGTAACCCGGGACAGATCACAACAAACGTTGGGGGTCTGTTCGAGGGTCTAATTGAACTCAAAAAATTCTTGCAAGAATGCCCAGGGTTGCTGGAAGGCTTAAAAAGACTCAGAAATGCTAAAAATATTGAAGAAAAACTCCTAATATTATTAGACTCCATAAGCCCTAAGGTTAATCCCTCTAGTAATTAACATTCCAACACAATAGCCTTCGCGTAATTTACTGGAACGCAAATGGCATTAGCAATAAAATTCACGACTTCCGTAACTTCGTAAATAAGTATAACTCCGATGTAATAATGCAGCAAGAGACCCACCTTAGACCACAGAGAAAAATCTTTCTAGCTAATTACTTCTCTTATTATAGTTACAGAAATAATCAAGCAGGTGGAGGTACCGCGATCTTAATTAAAAACGGCCTACCTCACAATGAGGTCCCCCCCACCCTTACTACAACACGTAGAAGCTACTGTAGTGAGCCTAAAATTTAAAAATAAAGAACCGATAACTCTAATTTCTGCTTATCTCCCCCCCCCTCTGTAAATAACTCTAATTTTATTTTTGATCTAGAACTTTTAATGCAAACTGGTCCTAATCAAATTTTTTGTGGAGATTTCAACGCTCACCACACTAGCTGGGGGTGCAATAGACTAAATATTAGAGGTAATGCCCTATACCACTTCGCCCTACAGGCCGGGTTCGAAATAATTGCTCCTAACACCCCAACTAGATTTGGCCCCAATTCATCTAGCATAATTGACCTAACGCTCGTAAAAGACTTCCACTATCCCTTTGAAATTGAATCTCTGGCGGAGCTCAGCTCCGACCACAACCCCGTACTACTACAGTTCTATCTAAAAAACTCTCTCCCGAACGATGCCTCCGCCTTTAAGACAGACTGGCATAAATACTCTCAGATCCTCAGCCAATCAGAAACCACCCTTCAACATGATTTTAAAAACAGCGAAGAGCTTGAGGAAAAGATTAAAACCTTCGAGGAAAACTTCCTAAATGCAAAGAATCAAGCCTCCCCTCCCATTAATTTTGATAAAAAATACGTAGATCCCAAAATGCGAACGCTGATAAGAGATAGGAACTTTGCTAGAAAGAGTTTTCAAAATAGCCGAGACCCGGTTTTCAAGAGACTAATGAATAGAATTAACAAGGAAATTGAAAAACTCGGGACCTTAATTGAAAATAATATCATCGTCAACAGGATCATAGACGCCAACACTGACGATGGAACTTTATGGAAATTAGTTAAATCACACAAAACTAGAAAACACAAGATTCCGCCCCTTAATGGCCAAACAAGTATTGCAAACACTGAAATTGACAAAGCAAACTGCCTGGCTAATAGCCTGGAGAACCAATTTAAACCTAATAATACGACTGATTTTGAAACAGAGAAACTCGTAAATAATACCGTCAAAAGCTTTCAGGATTCTCTCCCCCAAATTTTTACTGATTACACCCCCCCCAACAATAGACGAAGTAACTAATTATATTAACACACTTAATGTGAAAAAAGCCCCAGGTATTGACAATATTAGCAATAAAATGATTAAATGTCTCCCCCTAAATTACATAATATTCCTAACTATTATAATAGATAATATGCTAAAATTTGGATACTTTCCGAAATCATGGAAAACTGCTGCCGTTGTTTTGATTTTAAAACCTGGGAAAGATCCCACCGATCCTACCAGCTATAGACCAATTTCCCTTTTACCCTAAATCAGCAAAATAGCCGAACATATAATTTTATCCAGACTGAACAATCACCTTGAAATTAATAACATTCTCATCGCGGAGCAATTCGGTTTTCTCAAAGATCTTTCAGCCACCCACCAATTAGTTAGGGTGATAGAATATATTGAAGAAGGTTTCTCCCGTAAACAAAAATCGGCAGCAGTGTTTTTAGACATTCAGAAGGCTTTTGACAGAGTTTGGCTGGAAGGCCTTATTTACAAGTTAATTACTTACAATGTACCCCCGCACCTAGTCAAAATCTTAATTTCCTACCTCAGCGAAAGATCCTTCAGGATGAAATTAAACAAAGTCTTCTCAGTCACTAAACCAATATTAGCAGGAGCTCCTCAAGGATCCAAGCTGGGGCCGGTTCTCTTTTCCATATTTATTAATGATATACCTAAACAATTCAACACCATGTTATGTATTTACGCGGACGATACTGCAATACTTGCGCGTAACAACAACCCTAAATATGCTACCATTGCACTAAACAGACATCTTAAATCTCTTGAAGACTGGTTCACGAAATGGAAAATTACTATTAACGCATCTAAAACTGAAGCCATGATTTTTTCTAGGAGTAACTGTTTAAATAAATTTCCCCCTCTTAAAATTAAAAATCAAACCATCCCGTGATCTAAGGAATGCAAATACTTAGGAGTCATATTGGACACAAAATTAACTTGGAAACCCCATTTCATTTATATTACTAAAAGGTTTCGAGACCTAACTCGTAAATTCTACCCCTTACTCTCTCGAGACTCCAAAATGACCAGGAAAAACAAAATGCTTATTTACACTGCTTATTTGCGTCCAGTAATCACTTATGCCTGCCCAGTGTGGGGTTATGCTCCTAAAACTAATTTTAAATTAATTGAAATGCTACAAAATAACCTAATTAGAAGAATATGTGAAATGAGATGGTTCATGCAAAATAGATACATGTACAAAGCTCTTGATTACCCTCCCCTAATTAAATTTGTTAAAAAACTCGCCACTAAATTCTTAGATAACCTATATAATATTAATAATGAAGCAATTCTAAGGATCCCCAACTATACCCCAAATAAGAAAATTAGACGCCCCAGAAACATCCTACTGGATTAACAGATTAAATCTATCAAATTTTTTTCCCATCCTAAATTCACAGAAATTAAAACTTTTACTTCTTCATTTTCTTAATATCTCTTGCCAAGGAGCCATAAACCCCACCCCTCCATTAAGTTAGCCAATAACTATGCGTCCTGACACACGCCACCTCACCCAACCTGCCAGTTTAAGAAGAGCTCCAGGTTCCCCGCCACTTCAGACGATCTTCGAAGACGCAACGATAACTACAGACCGCCAAGCTGCTCCAACTACCATCATGACAGGGGATAAGCTCCAGACGGAGCTAGGTGCCCCGGGAAACCCATCATTACGGATCTGTCACTCAACGCCAGCAGCATGCTATCTCTACCGGTGGTTGAATTGCTCTCTAAAAACGGTGAATCCGTGACCAAAGCATTGCGACAGTGAAAGGAATCGAGGCGAAGAAATGCCTCACTTCATTGAACGGGATATTGAATTCAGCTCACCGTTTTGAGGAAACGGGAACGTCCACGGTGTGGCAGACCATCCGTCAGGGCTGACCGCGTCCCTGTTGTCCCAAGGGTCACGAGAAATGTGGCAGCCGTGACTTCAGAGGGGAGTTGCAGCGCACGTGAAGCAGGTAAAGTAACGGGAATTCCAGAAAGGTCGATCCAAGGGATTCTGCATGGAACATTGAAACTGCATCCGTGCAAGATGGAGGCACTTCACTAATTGTTGCCAGTAAATTGCGATAAAAGACGAGCCTTTGCAGCACGGGCGCTCGCACAGACGGAACGTGAACCACAATGGTTGCTGAACATCGTGTCGACTGATGAAGCCCACTTTTCATTGGATGGGCGCAAAACAGTCGTATCTGGGCGACATCAAACCCTCGTGCGTACACGACCAAACCACTGCGTTCTCCGCCTTTGATGCGTTTTCACTGCATCCTCCATTCTAGGCCCTTTCTTTTTTGAAGAGCGTTGCCCTGTATCCGGTAGGAAAACCTGTCCCATCGTTGCAGAGCGCTATCTGAGGCCTTTGAGGGACCCCGATGTGCCCGCTCTGCAGCAAAGACGAGCGCTGTCTTCCGTCTTGAATAGGTGGCACATTACACCGAAGTTGTGTCAGGAAAATGGATTAAATATATTTTTGTGAACGGTCTAAACTTTTCGTTGCAGTGTCCAAAAATAAGAGGGATAGGCAAAACAAAGTCTTAAATTCAAATGAATTCCTCTTTTTTTATTATTATTACTACTACTGAGGTCGCAAACGAGGAGGAATTCCGTCATCGCTGCTCAAGATGCGATAAAATGCGTTATCCCGGGTGCCAAAAGCAAATATAACTTTCTTTTAACCCGCACTCAGCCATAGAAGAGAACGGTAACCAAAAAACCGTAAAGAGACATTGAAAACAGTCCGACGCTCTTCGAGCAGAGTGATGTGGCACGCAAAAATGCATGTGGAAGTGCGAAGAGTATAATTAGTTTTCAGTGTGATAATATTTAGAGATCAGTATCAAGGTCTCTATTCGGAGGGCAGAGAAAAGGACTCAAAATTACCAAATTTGGAATGTAGGTGTTTGAAAAGTATCTCATTATAAAAAAAAGTCGAAATTAACAAAAAAGGATTTTAAACCCGTTTTATTTTTATTCGTGCCTTCCACTTATTTTAATAAATTATTAAAAATCTTTTTAAGTATATTTTACTGCAGTAATTTTTCATTGTTTTGATTGCGAGCGTACATAAGATAATCGCAAAGATAATGAATTAATTTTTGACTGCACTTTGTCGCTGTTGTAAGTAAGAGTGAATTTTTTAAATGGCATAAAAATAGACGAAGCACATCACCCAATAGAGGGACTATTCGTATTTTCGGAAGCTTAGCATTCAAAAGTAGAGTTACCAAATACTTTGAAATCTTACTTTGATGAGTTCTTTGACTTTTTTCCTTGGATGTGTATTCATCTCAATCAGAATCCCTTGCATGCTGTGATCAATGGCGACTCGCATTAAGACAGGACTGAAATGAGATAGAGAGAGAATGTGCGTGAATGCACATCACCACCTTAATCTCCACGGCTCTTTATATATATATATATATATATATATATA
>JAOUZG010029365.1:2425619-2470532 GCA_026289955.1 Argiope argentata
CACCACTTACTCGGCCACGTGCACCTCACTTCCCGTGCAGAGCTTGTATATTTCGGCAATTTTTCTCACTTCCGTTTCCCTCAGTTCCTTGTTCCCAGCGCTCTCCGCTTCTAAATCCCTGAAAGTAAGCAATCGATTCAGTCAGTCTTCGCTCGTACCCTTTTTCATGTCGCGTCTTCTTCTGGTCGCTTTCAAATAGCTAATTAAAATATTGAAGCCAGTGAGGGCCGTTCTCGCGCGCTCTCTGACAAACCTGCCGTCCCAGGGAATGCCCCGCATTATTTCACTTAGCAAAAAAGTAATATTTGGGTGATTGGGCATTTTTGCTGCATCTATCGTGCCTTCTCTGACAAGTTTTTTTTTCGGTGATTGGCGTGGGTTAATAGCATCGGAGAATTGAATTTAGGTTTCGCAACGAGTTTCTCCAAGTCAACCGAAACCTCAGGTGTGATAACAAAACAGCCCTTGCAGTCTCGAAATCTGATGCCAAATTGGGTATATTTGTGTTTTTGAACTATCTCATTTACATCCTTTGGAAGGTACAGACCCAAAATTAAATTTGACTGGCATCTGCTCTTCAGATGTTAAACTTGTGTGGTGAATTTCATTTGTTTGGCTCTCTTCGCTTTTTATTATCATGTTCACTTATATTGGAAATGCGAGGACTTCCTCTGAACGACGTATTAACCCTCTATGGGCCGAATTTTTATTTTAACTCCTAAAAAAAGGGTGGGAACGAAAAATCAGAAATTATAAACCTATACATGCAAATGAAAACAAATTTTTGTGTTTAAACAATTTTATTGCGTTATAATCGTTATGTGACTTTCAAGTCACACCGGCCTATAAAATTTGCCCTTCTGTGTATAATAGCTCATATGTGAAAGTCCATAAAATAATTTGCATTTGGTGTGAGGCATAAATGTACATGCAACCATAAACATAGTTTGGCAATCACTGACAAAAAGCATAAATAATTTCATGTGGATCAAATGGTTTTGCGTAGTTTCACAGCCAACAGTTTGCGCTGCAATTATTTTGCTATTTCGGGTGGATGAGCCTAGCAATGGTCATGAATACAAGTATTGGTAGTGTTTGCAATGCCATAGAGTTAATATTTATGCGCAATCTCAAGAAAAAAGCTATAATTATTTTGTAAAATGTCGATGAATTAAAATGTGACCTGAAAGTTACACGGGCCCATAGAGGGTTAAATTCCAACAGCTAAGCTCAAGGCATTTTAGAATTATCTTTGTCAGATGCGGACAGACGAACATTTTCCGAAAATTCGGACTTGGTACTATGAACACGAGAAAGTCCTTAAGTACTTTATTTGACTTAAAGTTCAGTGATTTAATTGTGGATGTATTTTGAAAGAACCGTTGTCGAATCTGACATGCTATTAACGGTTCAAGAGCACTTTTTGTGAATGTTTTTAATGGACGTGGTGACATTTTATGAAGAGAACTTAATGTTTCTTTTCTTCAACACATCCAAAATGTCACGGGAAATGTGTTTTCATCAATTTAAGAAATTCATCGTAATTGTGGCTAAAAAATGATTGCGTGTGGATCAGAATAAAGTTCAGATTTGAGTGAAAAAGCACGATAAAGTTCACCTGATGGAAAGCTTACCATATTTGTCTCTTCAATTTGTTGTGCATTGTTTTGATTAATTCCAGTTCTGTTTCTGCATTTGCTATTTTCTCGTCCCATGCAGTCAGCTCATCATTCCTAATTAAAAAAAAAGATTATGTTAATGAATGATTTTGGATCTTGCGTCTTAATATCAAATAATAGTTCTTAAGATTTCAGTTTAAATTATGCAAAAACTAAAGACTGCAGAGAGGTATTTGTGTCTCGGCATTCCTTCCAAGGAAAGAAGAGGCCGGTGATGAAAACAGGAGCCCGCGTCTTCGGCACACTCTGAATGAAATGAACAAATGACGCACTCCGGATCTCAAATTCGCGTGAGTTTGGATGAAATTTTCACTGTGACAGATTTTTTAAAACGTATCGCATTTTACAAAAATGATAAACTGTGTTTCTAAAAGGCAGTGTAAGGAAAACCGTAGCAACCGCAATGTTTCCTTGCCGACACCTGCCACCTTTTCTCTCTCTCTCTGGGAGACGGTAAGGGAAGGATTGAAAGGGAGACGACACTCTGTTCCCTGAGGCTGTGTCTCTGGTTTTGAATGTGACGGGATAACCGCTTCGTTTCATGAAGGAAACGCATTGCTCCCTCCTCTCAGCGTTTTAAGAGGTGGTAATAATAATCGTGTGACAGCATTTAAAAATGTTTCTAATCCTATTTGAGAACCCTTTTTGAAATTTACATTTTCCGGTTTCACTGAAATTTCACGTCAAATCTCAGTAGCATCGGATCTTGATTAACTCCGTTTATTCAATTATTGGGTCCTAAAACATTCTCTGTCATCGATGAGATGCAATATGGCTGCTCATTAGTCATTGGCGAATACTGGCACGTCATTAATAATCATTCTCCGTCTTCGACGCTCAGATGTTCTTTTTCAGTGATAGAGCTATTCATTTGATGAGGTCAACCAACATAATGAAAAATGGAAGCGCTGTTTCAACGATGAATGGTTTATGTGGATTAATCTGTTCGAACAGATTTGCACGGAACTTAATGAAATCAACTGGCGGGTTAAATGAGCTTTTACTGAGGCTAGAAACGGTTAAATTTTTTTTTTTATTTTGTGATATTCTCAAAAAAGTGTTGTGGTGCTGCGTGCCGTTAACGAACAATAGTTGCTAAAGACCCCCATAGAAGTGAGATATTTTCGTTTTCATTTTCGGGAATGAATCACTGTGATCTGGTTGATACATAATTGCCAGGAAATTGAGTAGACATTTTGGGCCTCTTTTTACCGACCTTTTGACAGCAAACTTTGGCAAAAAATTTCGGATGCATTCACAAAATCATATACCAAACTGCATATACTTGATTCATAGCGTTTTCAAAACATACTATTCAGATGCTTGCGAAATTACAAACTGGCAGATGATAAATTCTTCTGACGGATATTGTTCTAAATAGGATGCCTATTTACACTTTAGATGTACACATTAACTTTCATTCGGACAGATTTTCTCTGAATGGATTTTGTTGAAAATCCGATTGAAATTTACGATTTTAGTATAAAGATCCCAGCAAATTTTTATTTTCCAGTTCCAGAATTTTTATTTAGTTTCATGTTCAAAGATATAATTCCAAAAATGTATTTTTTGGACTCTGAAAGGTTTGAAACATGAAGCCTCGTTTGAGTTCGAATTTTTTTGACAATTGCAAAACTTTCTCCTTGTATACCTCCTGCACAGGAAAATGAAAACTAAAGAAAAGAGGTGTTTTAAAAAATGAGGACAAGTTTGGGACACTCAGTGGGGTAAACCGTGTAAAGAAGTCGTCACCTGGTCTCCTGTTGGAAGAGACGCATGTTCGAAATATGCTACTCCTAGCCAGCGGTAAGGCTATTCATCCTTTGTTGAGCATTGTGTTTCTCCCTTTTAGTTTCACCCTTCGGACTTGAATGGAGACAAATAATGGAACGCACAAGCTGGAGATCCATCGAAGAAGCAAACCGTGTCGAAACACCAGATGGGTCTATTTCTTCTATGGACGCCCCAAGCTGAGATAAAGTCCAATAATGAACAGTATATGCGCTTTACGACCCATTGAGGAAAGAAGTGCTAAGCGAAGGCAGATACAACTATTTGTGTATTGTGAAGGTTCTGTTAAGGGGTGGATGTTTCAAGAATATTGACACGACTTGATGGCGCGCCATTAGGAGTATTCCTGAAGAATTATTGGACAATCGATATCTCCAGCGAGATTGAGAGGTGGACCTTCACTTCTGTTCAAATGGACGGTCAAGAAGCTGAGCGGGGGAGAGGAGACAAGCTGAGAAAGAGAGAGGAGGCAAGCTGATCCGGTAGACGAGACCAGCTGATCGGAGAGACGGGACCAGCTGATCTGGCGAGAGACTGGACGAGAGCGGACACGGAAACGAGACGAGCTATGAGCAGTGCTGAGGTTGAAGAAATACCACGTGATCTCGAGTTTGTTGGAAAGATCTACCGGAAGTAATCCGTAGATCTCTGGAGCTATTCGCAGTAACCGGATACGTGGACAGCTTGCGAATTCTCGACATAGATGTCGAACTGGCAATCCAGTTGCAAATATTTCCCAGGATTTCCCAGGAGGACGTGTTGTTGTTTTTGTTATGGTATAAAGCTGTAAATAAAACCTTTGTGTTTAAAACGTTACCATGTTATTTGATCGACCAGGATCAATTTATTTCAGCCTGATTTAAATCTCAAATTGGAATGAATAAATTTTCCCCTCTTCTATTAATTGGCTAAATGCCACAGCAGATATTAAAAAATTAAATTTAGAAATTATTTATTTACTTGCATGATTTTTTAAGATTATTTGAGAAAAGGTATTACCTTTAAAATTTTACTTTTATCATTTTTAAAGAAATTTTGTATTTTTAAATTCTATAGAATATACTAAAATTGACGTCAATCTCATTATTTTGTTTGATAAAATGCATTTTGTGAAAATTCGAAGGCAAGATTATATTCATATAATTAGTACTGTACCAAAGACGCCTGATTAAAAAGATTAATTTAGTCATGTCTGAATAATTACATTTATCACGACAAAATTAGGACACAAAGCAACTCCTCTCGGAAAGACCGAAAAGCGCAGGTACATTCATATTCATCTAAGTTACCATTTTCAAATTCCTTCCAATCTTTACACTATAAACAACGTGAATGGTCTTTCCTTCATAATTCTCACAAACACTCCAGTCAATTCAACCGGGCTCTCCCCCCCCCCATAAAATTGGAGGCTGGATATCTTGAAGGGAGTTCACTGTCGCCGTGAAAAGTGTTCCAAAGTTCGGATCTTCGGAATGAATTGAAGGACGACTTTTTGCCTATCTCTTCTTGTCAGACTTTCTCCTCGGAACTGCTGTTGTAATCGCAAAACAATGCAATGATCTAAGTCGCTGCGTTTATGAAATATCGCATTTCAGTGCACGAGAAAGTACGGACGGATAGATGGTCAATTCCTTGACGGATTTGATTCAAAAATGGATACGAATCCATAATTCAGACGCTAAGCCTTTGTATTAAACTTTATTTACATAGCTGTAGGTGCTTTGTAACTGCTGATCCCCTCTCCATCCAGGCAGACATCCTCTGAATATGTTTTCCTCAATATTTGATAGAAATCTACACATTTGGTGAAAGGCCGAACATGAAACTCTCTTTGTCTACCTAAAAGTGTGTTTGGGTTATTTCTTACTACAGACAGACAACAATAAAGCCAGAAATATGTTTTCCGGTGGCAGTTAGGTGCGAAACGAAGAGTTTCTTCGAAATCTCGAGTTTGAATTTTCAATAGCTGTACTTCATTTCAGATGCAATAAAAATGAAATATTAGAAACAGAAGCTACCGTAATGTTTGTATTGATAATTTAGGAGTCTTTGAAAAATAAATAACATTAAAATACAAATATTCTGGTGTTATTGAAAAAAAATCTGAAATGTTTAGCGAAAGCAAGCAGTTTTGTATAAGTCGGCAGGAACCGAGAGCTCATCTCTGCATTTTAAATGGATCAGAAGAAACGGACGAGGGTTTGCAAACGTTGCTCTTTCGGTCTAATGAAAACAATATTTATGGGCAGAAGGAGCCAGTTTATCTTCCGATTTTTTTTATTTCTATGGGAGGAAAAAAAATCTTTCGCTTTTTAAAAATTAATATTGGAAGGAAGATCTCACTGTTGCCCACTTAAACATTTCAATTATGATTATTAGTTGTGTAAAAAGGAAATGTAATGTCGTCAACTTTTATTAAGACACACTCTTCGGCACTTGTACGTTAATTTCGTGCATTGCGAACTTTAGGCTTAACCTAAAGTGTCACAGAAGAACATGTTCAATAGATCAGCGCGATACGGCTGCCGATTCATCTCCATTTACCGATCAATAAAAGACCCCTACTTGAATTAAACGCGAATGTCTGTCTTTCATTATTGCAGCCTTCTTTTAATGCGGCAGGCACCAAACCAAAGGATTATTTAATCGACAAAATCTTCGGAATAATGAGACTCTTTTAAAAATCACTATGAAGAAGTGAAAAAAAAATCATCAGCAAATAGAAATTTTAAGGTGGTTTGACAACCTAAGGTTTCCGTTTAATGTTTTCCTTTCCTTTATTTATATTCAATGAGTTTTGTTCGCGCTTTTCAAACAATTTCGTGCGCATTCAAACAATTTCAAACCATGGAAAGGAAAAATGAAAGAATTATTTAATTTTCTTTTTCTTTCTAAACTGACAGCATAAATTGCAGATGTTAATAAACAATCAAAATTACAGTTAAAAATTCCCTTTTTAATCCCTAACCTCTAAGGTGTTGCAGTTATCGAAAAACTTAGATATAAAAATTGTTTGTCTGAATAAGGTACTAATTTTTTTTTATCTTCAATATTAAGGAAGTTACAGTGAAATGAAAATTTAGCCATGACTTCCTATCTATCACCACCATTCCCACCCTCTTTACTTCTCCACCCTTTTCACTAGCTAGACGGCCTTCCTCCCCCTCCCCCCACATATATGTATAAACTTTCGAATGAAGGGTGGTTTCGCGATGTAAGAGCCGTGATCGGTGAAGAACTGCTAAAATCTTCCTGAAATCTTGCCATGAGAACCATTGCAAAAGGGAGTCTTCCTGTAAGAAATCCAACTGAAAATAGCAATAAGAGAAATAATAAAACAAAGCAATGCAGCAATAAAAATAAAAGTTGAGCAATAATGATAACTTTTTAATCGGTTAATTGTATTTCAACGTGGCGAAATCACAGCTTGGCAGTGAAGACTGTGAAATCATTCCAGTTATTGAGGCTGAGAGCTGAGTCAAAGTTTAATTTTCCAAGATTTTTTGCAATGGAGAAGAAACAGGTAAAGGAGTATTGATGACATATTAATAGATTATGAAGTTGTATTGTTTTTTTAAATTATTATTTATCTCAAAAATGAGCGCTGGCATTGAGAGCGCGGCCCACGAGACATGTCTAGGGCTCATGGGCGTTCATGTAAAAGATTTATTTTAAAGTTTAGTGGTTTGGGTTGTCGAATGCTATAGAAGATTATCACAGAGCATGCGCAGTGAATTTGTTTCTTGTTTTTACCGAAAATGGAAATGGCGGAAATTAACCGGGCCATTTGACGACATGCTTTAGGAGCCCGCGTTTCAAAATGGTACTCAATCTCTGCACACAAGTTCAGCGGTTTGGATTGGTAAGCTTTGTAGAAAGATTTCCCCACATTGTGAACTTGTGTTTTTCCGACCTCTCTCAAGAACGGAGGGTAGAAGTGGACATGCCATCCACGATGGCATATAAAAATGCCAACCACTTTTCTATGTTACCAAATAATAAAAATGACAACTTTTCTGTGTTACCAAATATTTAAATTGGTTTAGTGGTTTTGGCTGGCAAATTTTGATCTTCCCACAAAGGATATGTTCCGTAAAATTGAGGTTTTCCGATTTCTCCCGACAATGAGGATTGTTAGAGGGTGAGATGACCTTGAAGACCTATAAAACAAAAAGGAAGGGTTTCGGGCCAGCTGTGAAGCTAGGTAATCAGTTCATTCTTCTTCCCGATTTTCCTAATTTTTTAAATATGTACATAAATTTATTTGCACACCAGGATTTAAAAAAAGGAAATTCTAATAAAGTTTAGATATTTATTCGCTGTACAATTTGTGCGAAAAACTCCAGCTGAAATGGATATTTGTTATTTTTACAACGCATCGGGCAACGCATTGTACGTTTGCTTAAATGAAAACTTTTATCATTTTTTTTGTTTGACAGCTGGAAATTATTTAATGTGCTCATGTAGCTGACAACTATCTTTGTTTCGGTAAGTTAAAAAAATGAAGGAACTATGCAAATACAAACGACGTTCGTGCTGGCCTTTGGTGCTTAAGTCCAGTTTTGCACTGATTGGCGGTTTTTGCCCACGGAGTTTGAAATCTGTTGGCTTCGCCTGGTTTTAGTATTTCTAATATAAATGTATCTAAAGTTCCAGTTTCTTAAAATCTTTGGAAAAAAAAGACACTTGGCTATGATTAAACGAAGTAAAGGCCGGGAGATAATAGTTTCAATGGCAATGAAAATGATTTAAATTTCAAGAAAGAAAAGTATCGTTGCAAAATACTGCTAATTTTTAAAAAACTTATTAACGTTTAGGAAAAACTATATGGAAGCTGAATTGTTAGGATGGGAAAGACACTATTTTTAATTTCCAAAGGATGCAGAAATTCCTTTTAAGCAATAATCTTTATTTTCAGACATTATAAAGGAATAAAATAAAAAAGTTGTTTACATTTTACAACCATCTTAATTCTAGATAAAATTCCTTAATACGATTACTTCTCACTTTGGAAAGCGTGTTTCAAGCCGAATTTCATAACTCTAAGTCCAGTTATTTTCATGGAGATAACACGCTCAAGAAAGAAGATAGTAAACACACGCTCAAGAAAGAATGAGAGAAAAAAGATTGAAATGAAATCTACTGAGCATATTTCAATGTATCACGTCAGAGCATCATTTATTGAACGGCCAAGCACCACGTGCTCGTGCAATTTAAATTATATTTTATTCATTTTCATGGTTTCATCGAATGAGTCACTTTAGAATTGCACATGATCCAAAACACTTTTTGTCTCGCATCACATTTCCTATTTATTTCATTTCATATAATCACGCGCTCAAAATGACATTTTTCTAGGCTTTATAGTCATTAACTTTTTTTTAAATCAGAGCTTTTGTCTATATGATGGCAATAAGTTATTAAAAGCTGATTTTTTTGAGATGCTCGGGCAAACAATAAAATTTTTATTTTTCACCTACGGATTTTTGTTGACGCCACAAAACCTCATTCCCAAAACGACATCATGTTCTGACATGATAAAAGAACAGATAATTAGGGCGGGAAAGAGATTTTTTCATTCTTAATACAGAATGTATGCAAGCCTCATTTGTAAGAGGAAGCTTTACATTCTTACTATTCGGATACAAAATAGATTGACTGTCTGAAATTTCTCAATCTTCGGGGCATCAAGCTTTATATTTTCTTATAAATAGATAAAGCGCAGATAGTAATTTCACATTCTTTCGTCTGCTTTTAGCGAGACTTAAAATGCATTTCTCGAAACGTCAGTTAGGCTGCAAGCAAGTGATTACAACTGTTTCATTTTAATCGCTTTCGTGAAATCTCGCGCTTCGGTCCCTGCGAATTCTTTGATGGGACGAGTCACATCGTGAAGATCTGAAATGGCGTGAGGAGACTTACATCTGCTCTTTCAGAGCCGCCAGCTCCGTCGTCTCGAATGCGGAGGACCCCCTGCTGAAGTGGCTGTTGTGCACCAGGGAGAGGTTGCTCTCTTTGAGGCGTCCGATCAGCTTCGTCACTTCGGCAGAAGAAACGCTGCTCACGTCAACAGGTGACTGAAAGACAAGAAGCACGAGGATTCAAAACCAGGATGTGGACTTCGGTGACAAACCGTGAGCAGAAATGAAGTGTGAATATCAAATTTCCTTTTTGGAATGCATGCTGGACGCTAGATTCCAGTAAGATTTTAAACGTTAGGAATCATGAACCAGCGATCAGTGCTTTAAACGGTCAAGTTAGATTCGGTAAAAAGTAATTAATTTTAACGTACGATCTTTTTTTTAAAATATCACCCAAGTTCTGTTGTACTGAGCACTGATGAGCCACTTCCCACGACCGATCTACTCTCATGAATGGGAATTTCGAAAGGTGAGGCACTCGGTCTGCTTACATTATCCATTGAATAAACAAAAACTACGTACAAGCAACGTCAGGACAGGGACGGAAATACGGTACAAATATCGTAAAACTTAATTAAAAATAGAAATTATTTGTAACATAAATAATAATCCATGTTGAGACTTTTTTTAAAATCCGGATTAATAATACTCAAACGGATTTGAAAAAGCTGCTGAAGCAAGCCCAACGGAATGAAGCAAATGGCACCGACCAACGCAAAGCGTAAACACATTGCACCAAGTAGTGGGATATTAAAAGGGACCGAAAAAATAGGATTAAATGAATAACCACGGGATGAGGAGTGAAAGCCTGCAGCGAGACAAATAAACGCCAATCTAATGATTTAGAGTTAATTATAAATATAGAAGCAGTGAATAAAGAATTGTTTAAAATGAACAAAGTGGCTCGGACTTCTTTCGATACACAGGCGAAGCTGAGCCGCCGTTAACGCAAGTCCAATACAAATACAAATCCAATATAAATCCAATACAAATAACCACTGCATAGAATTCAAAACTCAAAATAAAATTTTTCATTTAAAACTTTCTGAATCTTGTAACTATTCCTACTTATGAGTTAAAACACAATTTCCAAATGCGTACTATTTTTTTTAAACTAAAGGAATTATTTTAAATAAAATACCGGATTAAAACACACGGATAAAATGTTTCTACTTTAAATAACTTAATATCTATTTTAGCAAAGTGGTGTTTTATTCCTATCTCAAAAAATAAATATCATTTCATATCTCATCAAAACTAATAACTAAGTGCTATTTCCTTCTCCTTTAACACCAAACACTTTTGGCTAACAGTTGATCTATGAATTATTGGTTACTTAGAATCTTTCATACGAAGTTTTCTCTTAATGGCTTCCTCGGTTATATTTTGTATTGCATTTTTCAGCTTCAAATTTCGACAGTCATGAAACTCGAACAGTTTCAGGAGCTTTACGGAATAATGCTAATTGAGTAAAATTTCTGACTTTTCCGTCATCTTAGATAAAATTTATGCTTACATTAGAAAAAAAAAGTAATTTTTAACACAATTTGTTAAAATACACTGAAGTGCAAAAACAAACAAACAAAGCGGGTACACCTATCTGACATCGTGCAGAGCTCCCACGAGCACGCAGAAGTGCCACAGTGGGGCGTGGCATGGATTCAACGAATTTGTGAAGATATTCTGTAAGTTTATATCATGATTCCTACTAGACTCGTCCACAAAGCCATAGGAGTGCGAGATGGTGGAGATCTCCTAAGGACAGCAAATTACAAAACATTCCAGATATGATCGATAATGTCATATTAGGAGAATTAGGTGGCCAAGAGAGGGAAAAAAATTCAGAAGAAGGCTTCTTAAGCCACTCGGTATCTACTGTATACCCGTGGAGTGACGCATTATACTGTTGCAATTGTCCATGTTCATCAGAATGCACACAGTACATGAATACATGTAGAAGGTCAGAAAAGATATTAAAGTAACTTTGACCTATCTTCGTCGAATCTACACACATCAATTTCATTCTAACTGCACACGCCCTTTACCCTTGTAAAGAAGTCATAACCTGGTCTCCTTTTCGGAAGAGACACATGTTCGAACATTGTTACTTTTAGCCAGCAGTGAGACGATTCTTCCTTTGTTGCCCATTGTGTTTCTCCCTTTTAGTATCGCCCTGCGGACTTGAATGGTGTCAGATAATGGAATACACATGCTTGCGACCCTTTGAAGACTGGAATCGTGTTGAGACACCAGATGGGACTATTTATTCTATGGACCACCCAAACTGGGATAAAGTTCCGATAATGAACAACACATGCGTTTTACGACCCATTGAAGAAAGAAGTGCTAAAACCTCCAGATGCGAATATTTGTGTATTGTGAAGATTCTATTAAAGAGTGGATGATTCGAAAATATTCCCACGACATAACAGTGGACCATTGGGAGTATTTCTGAAGAATAGTTAGATTATCAACATCTCCAGAGCGCCAATGCGAGCCTGAGAGGCAGAACTTCACCAATGTTAAAATTGAAGGTTTTGGAAGAAGCTGGGACGAACGAGACAAGCTGATCCGGTGGATGAGACAAGCTGGTCCGGTAGACGAGACCAGCTGATCTGGCTAGAGACTGGACGAGAGCTGATACGACAACGAGACGAGCTGTGAGCAGTGCTGAAGTTGACCACGTGATCTCGAGTTTATTGAAAAGATCTACCGGAAGTAATCCGTAGATCTCTGGAGCTACATGCAGTAGCCGGATACGCGGACAGCTTGTGAATCCTCGGCCTAGAGGACAATCCAGTTGTAAATGTTTCCCAGTATTTAACCTAGAAGACGTGCTGTTGTTTTTGTTATTGTATATAGCTGTAAATAGAACCTTTGTGTATAACACGCTACCATTTTATTTGATCGACCAGGATTAAGTCATTACACCCTCACAGAGCCACCCCCAGTTTCAAGAGTTCCTTGTGGACATGAGGGATTCGTTGGGTTTTCTCCACACCCGCACACATTCATCCCGATACACTGGGAAACGTTACTCCTCAGACCAGACATTGTTTTTGCAATCATTAAGAATCAGCATTGGCGAGCCCTGGTAAGGGGCAGAGCTTTGTGCTGCTGAATCACCAATGGTACACGAGATGGTTTGCGGCTGCGAAAGACCACATCAACTAGGTTACGTTGCATAGTGCGTACACTGACACTTGTTGATGGGCCTGCATTCTGATCCGAAGCAATGCGTCGAAGAGTTGTGCGTCTATCCCTTGTAACGACTCTTTTCAGGCGTCTATGATCCCATTCCATCAAGGCCTTCTTCAAGCCACAACGCTGTTGGAGATTCGAAGGTTTACCGGAAACCTGCTATTCGCGGTACATCGTAGAAATGGTCGGGCGAGAAAATCCAAATTTCATCTCTACTTCGGAAGACTCCTTTGAAAATCTTTTATATTTTGATTACCTGCCGTTATAATAGCAAGAATTGATGTAATAGTCCCCTCAGATACCTGTTGCTTTATATACGCACTGTAGATCACAGAGCGCTTCGCTGATTGACTGAACCCGTCCATTATTTGCACACGACCTGCTACATCAGATTTTCTGGCTCTTCAGTGTATTTGAGGAATTGAAGCCGTTCTTAAAAGGTACGACAACAGAAAAAAATAATTGTTCCATTGTTGTGCTACAATTTTATATGTTCTGCAAAATAATATTCAATAAATTTCATCATAACGGGTTAATCAATAAAAATATCTGTCTTTTAATGAATAAATTTTAGTCCACTACATTAAGAAAGCGAAACATCAAATTCAAATAGTTATGTTCTAGAAGTGCGTAGAAATTTGCGATATAAATAAATTTATTGCTTATCCCTTACTTCTGAAAATATTAACCATAATTACAACAATATCCATAAATTTTACCGCTACGTGTTCGAAATATTATCAACACAATAAAATAAGCCCAATCTTCACATCTTGATTATCAAAAACGAGAAAAAGTTAGGATGAAATCTTAAAAGGAACAATGAAAGCAATATAAGTTGCACTTGAACAATAAAACGGATTGCTGCAAAATATGCTTAAAATATTTTCAAAAATTAATTAAAAATTAAGAAAAAGAGTTTCATTGAAAACTAATCTATCGAATTACAAGATGATGTAAAGATTCTGCTTTTGTTTCAATATTTTACTTAGTTATCATAGAAAAAGAAATCAAAATTTCTCTCATTTTTTCTATTTATCCATAGCTATTCTACATTAGTAATAAAGATGAATGTTTGTGTTGGCGCTCTGCAGATCAGAATCAATCTACAGGTATCAATTTGACCCATGTATACTTTGGAAGTCAGGAATTTGCATCTAGGAGCAATCTTTTAAATTTTTATTAGAATTTTAATGAATTAAAAATTAAGCGGAATTTTGGCATTTTTTGCGATATTTCCCGAAAATATTGACGCATAAACACAAATTTTGCATTCAACTTAAAGCTTTAACAAATTATTTTTTCATTGATATCAATATCATTTCAAAAAATTTCTTAAATAAAATCAATGTTTTAATTAATTTATAAATTAATTTTAATAGTTTATAATTTAATTACTTATAAATTATAAACTGTTTTAATGAGTTTTCATAAAAACATTTTAACTTTATTTTTTAACATTTCGCGCAAAATGAAAATAAAATTTTTGCTTCCCGAGCACGTTTCAGTGCATGGGGAAAAAGTAGCTTATATCAACATGTTGCCATTCATAAAAACTCTAATTAAAAAAGTGAGTTAACGGTTATTAGAAATTAAATCTAGAAAAGTGTAATTTTTAGCACTTGTCTTATGAAATAAAATATGATATTTTCTTTTTAAAAAAATGCAAGAAAAAAAATTTCTGGGAATTTTTACATTTGTCTCTATTATTAATTCAATCAATGGTTTTTATTAACGGCAAATCTGATTTAATACGTGATTTGGCACATTTACTCTGGTGAGAGCTGTTTTGTAACCTTTGACATTATGCAGACATCCGACAACAAAAGGATCTGAATTAAATAAATATTTGTATTTTATGTCACTTCCGTTAATAAATGCTCTGATGAATGCGAATTTTAATTTTTTAAATAGATCATCTGCGCTGAAAGCCATGTTCATTGAAATATTCTTGGGACACTATTATTTGAAAGAAAAAAAAGCTCTACTCTGTTGCAATTAAAATGGAATAAGTTATAAAAGCTTGAATGTCTCTATTCTATAAAAACGTGCAATTTCAGATTTCACCAACGACAGTCTCGAAGAAAATGACCAATTCGGAATTCGGACTGTCCTCAAGATGGGTGGTCCCACAATAATGGCTTTATAACTCAGTCAGACTGAGTAGATTGAAACGTCAAAATAATTTTAATGAATAGGATTCATTGGATCGAAATATTGTAAAAAATTTAGTAGAGCTTCTTTGTTAATAGTTACTCCTGTTGAAAATTGTAATTGTCTGGAGAAATAAATTTATTTATTGAAATAAAATTAAATATTATTTATAGCGTGCGTTTAAATCATTTTGAAGATAAAACTGAATGTAATGATGAATCCATTTTTTATTGAATAATTTTTAGAAATATTAGATAAATTATTTAAAAAATATTCTATGGGAAACATAAGATAAGAATAATTAACGATTCAATTTTTTGCTTTCTTTGTTTAAAAAATTAGATTCTAATTTCAATGACAAGGTGTTCATATTTATTAAAATTTTATCTCTTCCATTTCAAATTTAAGTTTTTCGGGAGTTGACGGAAAGTTAGAGAGATATATAGCTATATGTAACTAATGTCGTTTGGCTTCTGTGATCATATAAGTTATATTACTATCAAAATTTGTAAATTAAAAAAATTTTGTTGAAGGAATTATTAAGAGACCAAGTAATATAAATATTTAACTGTAAATTTTAAAAAACTTTACTTTTAGTAAACCAGCTGGTAAAAAAGGCGACTAAAAATTAAATAAAATTCTAGCGACAAATTTTAAAAAATAGCTCCAAAATTACAGTTTCCAACCATCTAAACTAAATATATTCTGTTCTAAATCGAATAGTTTTTCCTGTTAAATGCCGACATTTACACCCGTGCCTTTGCATTTATCAGTAGATATTTAAGATTTATTTTACAAGAGAACAATTTTGGAAAGCTTGTTCCATCGATAACAGTATATTAAAATGGACGCTGTAAAGACGTGAAGGGTCGTATTCCTGGGAACAAAGGAAGACTGTAAAGATGTGAAGGATCGTATTGCCTGGAAACCAAGGAAAACTGTAATGACTTGAAGGATCGTATTGCCTGGGAACCGAGAAAAACTGGAAAACCCAGAGGGATCGGGTTGCCGATGACCGCCAGGTGGCGTAGTAACTGGGAGGAGGCGATAAAAAATAAATTTGGATAGAGAGAAGAGAGTCGGTGGACAGAAGAGTCTGTTCGAGTCGTCGAGATGTGCTGATCGTTTTTTTCCTTCCTATTTTTAATTGTTGTGCTGTGTTTTTGTGTTGTGTGTTATGACATCCTAGCAGAAAATAAAAAGATATCGAAAAGTTCTGCTTCATCTTTTCGACTCCAATACAGACCGAAGATTGGTGGCAGTGGTGACACGGAAATAAAACCATGCGCCTAATCAAGAATCTGTTAGGGGTAAGTACTTTTTCTGTCTGAAAACTGCCTACGTATTTTAAAATTAATCTCAATTTTTGAATTAAAATCTGGGTGAAAGTTAAATACGTATTTGAAACTCTTTCTTCACTTTTTGTATTAAATTTTGGATTTGGTATTTTTTTTTCGAGGCACATTCTTATCCCTACTATTCTATATTAATGTATTTGATATAATCGAATAAGGGCGAAAAGAATATTAAGAGAAAAGAAATAAAAGTATAAGTGTGAATAACTGTACTAGATAAGAGTGAATAAATATACTAGATAAGAGAATAATTATACTAGAGTGAATAATTATACTAGACTGTGTGAAATAATTATACTAGATTTATATATAAAGTTCTAATACAACACTTGGTTATAATATTAGAATATATATTGGCGTTTGTTTGTTAAGAATTAGAATTGTGAATAAATGCCCTATTGTTTTACTCAGTGTATTCTGATTTAAAACTGTTAAAGGAAAACCGAAGTAATAAGTTTTGTCTGTTGAGAAAGAAATACGCAAAGTCAGGTGGTTTTCATTTATGTATTTTTAGAAAACAGGAAACTTTAAAAAAAGAAAGAAAGAAATTGCTATATGCAGCTTGAATTATTTCAAAACTTATTCTTCCAAACGGAGAAGAATATCATTTTATTCATTTCATCTGATGGTGCTTTAAAAAAATGTTTCTATTGAAAGTTTTCTAATATAGTCATTTTTCTTAGAACAAGTGTTTTTAAAGATAAATTTTTTTGTTTTATATAAATGAGTTATGAAGTATTCTTACTGTGATTATTATTTTCATGAAAGTATTTATGTGTTCAGTTGTAGCTGTTTCTAGCAACTTTAATTGTAATGATTCATAGTTGATTCCAGATAGCCTACTGAATAATTAATGGACTTTCAGAATTTATTGGTATTCTTTTTGATTAAGAAAAATATTCTGAATGAAATTTATTTTTGTAAAACTTTAGATGGTTTGATTAAAAAGGAAAAGTTGTGAGTTATATATCTACAGAACTGGTGTAGTTATTATATGATTTGTTTCGATTTTTTTCCTTTTAAACGGTACTTTCGAAGTAATTTTATTGAAGGTGATCTATTTTATTGTAAAGTGTATTGGTGTATTGGAAAATAATTCTAATTTCCACTTTATGATTTATGAATGAAATTATTATTTTATAATTAAATAGATTGATTAGAAAACTTTTGCGATATATTAGAGGGCTTTCCTTTTATTTTTAGCGTTAATTTTATTTAAGCTAAAAAAATCATGGCTTATTTAGCAAAGGCTAGAAAAACTGAACTGTTAGAAATGTGTGAGGAATTAGGTCTGGAAGCAAATTCTGCAGACAAAGTAGTAGAACTTAAGAATAAAATTTTAAATAGCCCGTAGTATCAGGAGGAAGAAGTAAAAACTATACTAGATAGAATAATCGAAGACAGAAAGCGGGTGGAAGAAGAAAGAATAAGGCAAGAGCGAATGGCGCGAGAAGCTCAACAGCATGAGCTAGAAATGAAAAAATTGGAATTGATGAGAGGAGATAATATCCAGATAAATGGATCCCAAAATACTGTTGAAGTTGGTCCAAGAATTCAACTAGCACAGATTACACCGAAGTATGATGAAAAGCGCGATGAAATGGGACTGCATTTAATAAGTTTTCAGAGAAGAGCAGAAATGGCTCAAGTTCCCGAAGAAAGATCGGATAGCTTACCAGTTAGCTGTTTTACCCGTGGAATTATCGAACATGCTAGCCCGAGAAGAGCCAGATGATGCCAACAACTATGATTTTGTTAAGAATCTTATTTTGAAAAGATATAAAATGAATAGCGAAAAATTGAAACAATGTTTTTATAAACATTACAAAACCCCTGAAAAAACCTGGAAGAATTACGCACAAGAACTATCCAGATATTTCTCAGAATGGATTTCAGAATTAAAGATTACGACCTTTCAGCAAATTAAGGATCTAATTGTGACGGAACCACTAAAATTTCGAGTGCCTACTGAAGTAAGAGAACATTATTTAGAAGATTGGCTGAAGTTTACTTCCCATTATTATTTAGCTGAAAAGCTCGATGACTATGAAAGCATTAGAGAAAGCTTTAAAAGAAGAGAATTACCCAAAAGGAATTTCCCGAATTTTGGAAACGGAAACCAAAATAAATTCACGAATAAAGAAACTGTGAAAGATTCTAAGCCAGAATTTCATAGCAAATATGAAGCAACTCAAGATAAACCAAGAGATCAAGAATTTGACAAAAGAAAAGTAGTGCGATGTTATGAATGTGGATCTACCAATCATCTTCGACCTCAATGCGATAAGTTGAAGAAACAAGAATTCATCTCCAATGTTGTGGCAGATAATATGGATGATTTAATGGCTCGTTACACAAGCATTGGCAAGGTAAATGGTGTGGAGATGAAAATTCTTCGAGATACTGGTGCTACAGTAGATTTGATCTGCAACAAGTATGTGAAACCACATATGTATACAAAGGAGAAGGTTTGGCTGAGGACACCTTTAGAAGAGACTTTACAATGCTTACCTCTTGCCAAAATTGAACTAGAATGTGAAATGGGACACGTAATTACCAAAGCGGCTGTTTTGAGAGATTCTTTGGACCAAGGAAGGTATCTCCTTGGAAACAAAACTGCTAGGTTATTCGGAAATTTGAAAACCAAAGAAGATGCACAAGAACATATGATAAATGCTTTTCAAACTAGGGCTCATAAGAAGCTTATGGAAAAGGCAGAAGAGAAAACTACGACCGATTTAGAAAAACAGAAAAGTGTTCAGTTGAATGGAAGTGATTGCAAAGAAGATAGCAGTAAATGTGTATCAATTAACTCTCGTCTATCACCACCAAAGCCTGAAACTGCACCAGTTGTAGTTCCTCTTACTGTAGAAGATGTTATCAAAGTAGATACTTCAATTAAGGTAAAAGCAAGTGACAAAGACTCATTGATTGTAAATCCTGATGATACTTAAGGTGACATGGACTCATTTGTGAATAAGAGAGATTCCATCAATGATGACCCAACTGCTGATGAAAGAGCTGAGAATTCCGAACATGCCGGGTCTGAATCCGCAAAAAAGAATGATGTATCACAAGAAAATGATATTGAAATGAAGGATGTAGCTGTAAATGATTCAAATTCAACTGTTGACTTTTCAAAAGACAATAATAAACCTTCTGGAAATGATAAACCAACCTTAGAACAAAGTGATGACGCTTCTTCGATCGTCACAGCAAAGAATCCGGAAAAAAGAACAAAATCAACTACTGACAAAGATGAACCTATTAAAAGAGTTATTACAAGTAGTAAAAATTTATGTGTGAGTGGATTAGCTGAGAAGACTAGAGTCCAAGATCTAAAAGCTTTTTTTAGGAAATTTGGAAAGGTATCAGGAGCAAAAATTGTGCCAAATGCAAGGACTCCAGGATCACGATGTTATGGATTTATTACTATAGCTAGTAGTGGAGAAGCTCTTATTTGTATTGACAAATTGAATCATGCAGAATTGCATGGAAAGATTATTAATGTTGAAACCCTTTTGCCGTGCAAAAATTAAAATGTTATCATGATGGACATGAAAAATTTATTATACATGCTGACCATAATCCATTGGTGTGGCTGGAAAAAAATACTGGAACAAACCCCAGACTTTTAAGATGGACTTTAATTTTACAGTCTTTTAATTACGAGATCGTACATCGCAAAGGAAAGCAGCATCAGAATGCTGATAGCCTAAGCCGCATTTCTTAAACTGAGATTTAGTTTTTTTTCTTTTTTTGGTAGTCTAAAATAAAACTATTAAACCTATCCATATATATCTTTTCATTATTAATTATATTATACGTATATCTTTCATAATCAACTATATTGCCTATAAATAATTTCATATCCTATTATTTTACGTATAATCATTATGAATCCTGTATGATTCTATTAAGTGCGCATATAATACTTATATTTTTATTTTTTAAATACTTATACCATTTTTATTATAAACAGGTTTTTCTAAATTTCAGGTATGTGTGTCTGTGTATCATAAATTTGCTTTATATTTGTATATTGTTTCTATTTGCGTGTGGTATATAAGTATATAAGTGGTATATAAGTTAATTTGTTATGTCAGTAGGGATAGGTATTTGTGCTATAAAAGGGAGGTATTTTTTCAGACAGAATTGGTACTTTTAATTTGTTATCTTTTGTTTTGAACATTTACATCCGGAAAACATTTGAACTGAGTACTTTTCTCTCGAGACTATTTTCTAGATTCCAGTAAAGGAAAGAGCAAATATTTTCCACTTCGCAGAAAAGTTTCCCCCAGAAGGGAGGGAGACTGTAAAGACGTGAAGGGTCGTATTCCTGGGAACCAAGGAAGGCTGTAAAGATGTGAAGGATCGTATTGCCTAGGAACCAAGGAAAACTGTAATGACTTGAAGGATCGTATTGCCTGGGAACTGAGAAAGACTGGAAAACCCAGAGGGATCGGGTTGCCTGTGACCGCTAGGTGGCGTAGTAACTGAGGGAGGCTATAAAAAACAAGTTTGGAAAGAGAGAAGAGAGTCGTTGGACAGAAGAGTCTGTTCGAGTCGTCGAGATGTGCCGATCGTTTTTTTTCTTCCTATTTTTAATTGTTGTGCTGTGTATTTGTGTTGTGTGTTGTGACATCCTAGCAGAAAATAAAAAGATGTCTAAAAATTCTGCTTCATCTTTTCGACTTCAGTACAACGCTTTTGCCTTAGAAATCAAACTATATACGTATCAAACGTTGATAATTTTAAAAGATTTTCAAAATTGTGAGCATTCTATTTCAATAGCGTATATTTTAGTTGTTAATAACAGCGAATAAGGAATTACATGGGAATCATTGGGACCGAATCCCAAATTCTTAAAGAAAAAGCAATGGTTAGGTGACAAGGAGTCCACCGGGCGAATTTGAATATGCTTTATTAACTTGAGTATTCTTATTCACTTTTATGTTTAACCTGCAGAATACTTATATGTGTACAGAATAAGTTTTCTGCAGGTTAAACATTAATGCAGAATATTTATATGCTTGTGGAATCAGAAACCTGACCCTTCTTAAAGAATTACACTTACATTTATTTACTCGCTAGTTATGGTTTATTTGACTCAAAAATATCCAGTCTCAAATCTTTACCAATAGTTCAACAACGACCGTGTGCTGTATCAAGCATTTATTCTCAATTTGGTACGCATTGGTTGCTTGCGAACATTTTGAGTTCGAATCTTCAATATCGGCTTCGCATAACTTCTGATTTTTTTTATTTTTTATTTTTATTTATTTATTTGCTTTTCTTGATTTATTTTCTGTTTTATCACTGGAAACTACAAGAAATTAGCGTTCAATGATTAAGCGTAGAGGGCGATACTCACGGCAAGTTTCCACTTTGCGAGTAGTTCCTCCAGGACTTCCCTGTGAGAAATTGATATATAAAAAAAAGAAGAAAAAAAAGTGTATTAGAACGTGTTAAGGAGTGCCGGGTGGTTCTGAGCTTCAGAATAATTTGTTCCTTACTTCTGCAGAGAATCTCGCTGTTCGTCACTGTAAGTGGGTCCGAAACTCCGTAAAAACTCTTGCAAAAATAAAAAATATAGGTATAGAAAATTAAAATATGCAAATACATTATTTTGATTGCAAATATTTCAAATGGATAGTTACTTTTAATTAACTAATAAATTTCTAAATCTCAATATAAAGACAAGAATAAAAGGTTTTTAAGAAATTAAAGTGCAAATTTTAAAAATAATTTTCTTACAATAAAATGCAATTCATGCTTTTTTAGTTTTTTTGATACACCAAGCGTACATAAAAAAATTATTGTGATCGTCAAAAACTTTGACCTGCAGAGTCTGATGGATCGCTCGTAACAGAAGATTTTGAAAGTGCGTCTCTCTGTCTGTCTGTTTGTGAATACTATCATCAATGTAGGGGGGGTGACCTGATCATCAAGGTCTTTTAAGAAATCCACCGTGCTAAGAACTGTCTGTTCTTCAGTCTTCCACTCAAACATTGAAATAGATAAAATTAAACAGTATTTTATAACTAGTATACCTTTACCAGACTCGGGAGCCTATTCATCAGGATGGATGTGATGGCAAAAACAAGTGGAAGTGGACACGCGGTCTTGTCATCAATATTGTAGCCTTCTGCTCTATTTTGGGGGAAATACGGCGTCTACGCCGGCTTCCTTCGTTTGTCCGGTTGCGTGAAGGGTGTCGAAGGAGAAACCCTCCCCTTCATTTTCCTGGGAAGAGCAGAGGCAGAGTGATCTCGAGAAGCATTCACCCCAATCAAGGGACTTCTTTCGGCAAGAAATCGCGGACGTTCTATTTTGTTTCGGACGACTCAATGCTCTGAATAGGTCATTCCCATCTCACACTACCTCTTGCACCTCCCCCACAGATGTTTTCTCAAGAGACATTTTTTATTCACTAACACATTTCTTACAGCTCAGACCAAGAGCGATAATAACGTGTTTGTATCACAGCATGCCACTGTATCGAACGAAACTGAATGGAGTATAAGGTTACTTTATGCTCTCTTGCATTCCGAATAGGCTTTCCTGGTTTCATTTCGGAACGAGTTGGGAGAGGCAGAGACACGATAATGTAAGACGACTTGTGCGATGAGGTCCCGCGGACGGAAGGGGCAGTCTGTCGAATGACGAATAGGATGCTCAGACATACGTTCAAGCCTTGCTTTGACACGATGCATCGAATCACTGCATTTCTGAAATCTGTTTCCAAAAAAATCTAGGGGGGGGGGCATTTAAATATTTTGGGTGCCCTTTTCAGTCCCATGTGGATTAAAAAATAATGAACGGGACGTCCCGCTAGAAGTTAAAAAATCTGAAAGAACTTTTATTCCCCTCAGATCTTGCGAGCAGGAGATTTCGGACCCCTCAGAGTTTCTGTTTGATCTCCTCTCAAAACTTCGTCAATGATCGGCAGACTCGGGACTGAAAAGTGGGGAGCATCCGAAAACCTACCGATCATTCGAAAAATCGCATTGGAAAGGGTTTTTTTATTCCTTCTTTTTTTTTCTTTTACTAGTTTTGATAAGATTCAAGTTACCTTTTTTTATCTTCATCATGTTAACTGCGAATTTATTTAGGCTTTCCCACTACTTAAAATAGCTGTAATCATAAGTTATTCCAAACATCTTGGAATGACTAGTCCACAAAGTAGATCGAAACACTTTGAATCTTTTTCTACATTGAATGGCTCTCACCTTTTCGTATGTGGAAAGCTTCTTTTTCATATCTCTGAAAAAAATGGAAAATGTTTATTAATTGAAAATATTTTCAGGATTTTCCATTTTACTAATCATTTTTACGTTAATTAGAAGTTTTAGAAAGCATAAAATATCATATTTACGATAAAATCGTATTTTTGTGGACAGAATTTTTTTAAAACCATTTGATATTAAAGAGTTTTAAAGAAATTTATTTCAACATTATCATGATATGTATTGCTCTTCCGAAAAAAAAAAAGACAAATAACCGATTTTTTAAAAACAGATTCCAAGTGCAAATAGAGGGAAGTTTGCAAAGTATTAACATTTGTTTTGACGAAAATTTCACAGAGGGAACATATTACTGACCCCGAAGCGGTCCCATTATTTTAGTAAGGAACTCAGATTCCATTTAGTAATGTTTAAACGAATTTTTTGTAGTCGAATATGAAATGAACCCCAAGAAAAGTTTAGAGTATTTATTTTATTCTTTGAAATGCTGCAAATTTCAAAAAGTTTGTTTCATTAAAATATATGCTTTTACAGAATAATAACGCATTTTTTGTCCACTCATATATCCTTGGCTTAGAACTAGGCATTATTAATCAGCTTTTCCTTTCCAAATGAAATCTTATCTCAAACAAAAACAGCAGTTATTTTTTTACTTTGTCTTACGATTTTTTTCATGCCCGTAATTAAAATCAACTTATTCAATAAAAAATCGAACGACCCATTTAATACCTTACGCAAAATCGTCAGGCAGGTGCGCATGAAAGAGGTGCGATTTAAATGCTGCCTCTCTGACGCACTCTTTGAGACAGCCCAGAGAAATAGTGAAGCTTTGTTAGCTGAATGGACAGAGAGACACAGAAGCTGCTCGCGACCACCGCGCCCCCGCTCTGCGTCCGTTGCACGGGATATTCGGGGATTCGTGCATGACAAACACTACCCTCCGGATGGCCATCTTTTACTGTTGAGATCGCAGCAGATGGAAATCCTATCACAGACGAAAATCGCTTCGCAAACGCAACTCAGGGAATTTCATTCTTGCTGAGTTCTTCACATACTCGCTGAACACAAATTACTGAAATTCTATTTTAAATATTAAAAATTAAAATAATTAATTAATGAATACCTGAAAAAAAATGGTACTAACATCGAGTGTCATCCATTACAAGTTCTAAAAAATATAATCGAACTTTAGTGGATGAATATATAAGAATTGAAAAAAGAATGTAAGGCTTGATCTTCAATAATGAAACAATTTTATATACTACTAACTTATCCTAAATAAATTAAACACGAATACTATTTAGGAAACCTCATTTACTGATACTAAAACATCAGAGAATTTCTTTTATGATGACGATCATTTAAAAGCTGCATGCAAACTGCATTCATTTAGCTCAGTGGTCGGTAAAGTGCGGCTCTTTGGCACATTGCTCGCATCGATGAATATCTATCAAGTATGAAATTTAGTTTTATTTAGTGCACTACTTATTGAGTGTAATAAAAGTTGACTAAACAAGCAGATTTGGCTCCCATTTTTTTTTTTAAAATTGTTGAAATGTTCATATTTGGCTCTTGACTAATAAGTTTGTCGACCATTGATTTAGTTGTTTAAATAAAGGGATAATCCTAATTGCTTCAAAACCATGGTACAAAAGTGTTTTCCCGTACCAGCCGAAAAAGAATATCTGTCATTCACAAATTCAGCAATTTCAACAGAATGGTTTTGATCATGATTACATAGTTACATCAACAGCAATCGTTTAAAATATGCTTCCCTTTTAACTTTGCTACAGTTTTGGCGAGATAATTCCAGAACATACCTCAGGCGATAAAGTTTTCAGAAATTCCGAACACATCAGACACTCCAACATTTGCTGTTCCAGTTCCTGCAACTCACTGAAATGTTGAAACTAATAAATTAAAAAATTCTAGAATAATAAGAAAAATTGAATGTCAGAGAAATAGTGTCGAAAACATCGTGCTCGTTCATTTTTCATCAAAATCCTTTTTGATTTAGTGAATTTATAACTATAAATATTGCAAATTGGGAACTAAATTATTATTATTTTTTTAATTTGAAAGATGAAAGGAAATTTCTTGACTGCCCTGCTTCCAACTCAGCAAATTTTTTGTGAAATCTTGTCTGCGAGTGTTTTAGTATTTTTACCGCATAACTGCACCACGATCGAGTGGCGTCCCTTCATTCAATATTTTTTAAATCATTAGCTCATTCTCTGAACTGCTCGTTTCACAGTCATTTTTGATGCATGCAGTTAGTTCTGTTTTGTGAATACGATTAAGCACGATTGAGTATGTATTGATATATGTTGTAAGTGTAATATCTCGATCGATACTGTCTGGGTTGTTGATCCTTAATATCTTTTTTTTTTCCTTTATAACTCGGCGTGAAATAGCCATTTCTGTTGGTAAGGTGCGGATAGGTGACACTAGTTTCTTACTTTTCACTTCTGAATTACATATAACAACAAAATTCTGTAAGTGAAATGCTAAGAGATCTGAGGGGTTCTTCTCTCAACGTCATTCAAATGGGAAAGAGCGATTCGGGACATGATTTTTTTTTCAAACACTGAGCGCAGCGGTCTGGCGCAGGCTGTGGCAACGTCACCTCGCGTGCGACGAACTCGACGACTCGAAGGCGACGGCGTACGAGGCACACGATTCCAAAATGAGGTGCAAAATTTTAGAAATGCTGCCCTACTTGGATTCCGACTCACCGGCGCCAGAAATCAGCGTCGTAACAGATGCCGTATTCCGTCTCGCACTGTGAACCTAGTTCCCTTGGATATCGGGGGGGGGGTGACGCCATAGTTTTGCAGCATCCTTCACCGCTATGCCTCAAATGAGTTGGCTCTGCGACATCTAGTTTGTTCCACTGCTGGAAGAGGAAGGGCTCTTTTTGTCCGCGCATGGCTTCAGAGGAAAGATGCTGCCGTCAAGTTTCGGTTGTTGCACATTTTGCGTTTAGGATAGTGCTGAAGAATAATTTACATTGATTTCGCTACACTCACATATGACCTGTTGACCATGAGGGCAACACTGTTAGGAGGTATTTTTTAAGAAATACATGGGCGACAAATGATGTGTTTTAGGGGTTCAATGCGTTGATTATTCTTATCTCCCTTCACACCCGAAAACTCACTAGGCGAACCCGATATGATGATATGAAAGGAGGGGGGGGGGTGATTTTTTAAAATTATTAATTCCGATATTTTGGAATGCATTCGAACCCCTCTTTTTCACCAACGAGCAAGAATTGCGTTCTTTGGACTTATTACATCCTAAACTGAGCTCTGAGAAACAAATTCCGAAGCTTACGTTTTGAGAGTGAATAATTTGTTTTCAGACACCATCATCAGCTCCACTTTGTCGTAGTTCCTCTTCGCAATTTCAGTCACCCTGCAAGGAGAAGAAGCGGCATTTTGTAATCGAAAGAGAGCACTCTATTATTTACTGTAGAGAAGTGAAGCAATTATAAAGTATATTTTCGGTGATATTAAGAAAATATTTACCTAAAAATATTTTTAATATTAATTATTAACTAACCAGTTGTATTTGAAAAATCGTTATATCTAAAATTTATTTTTATATCGAAGAACTTTGTAATAATTATATTTATAATAATAACCAACAAATTAATTAGACCTATTTTCCACTCAGGTTCACTAGCCTGATTTCTCAAATTTTTATTTCACAGGAAAGTTAAGGATATTTCGATTCTTCATCCATAATCTCTTGTTCTAAACCAATGTTCATATTCAATAGAGCGCTATTCTATTTTGCATTTTCTGAATGACAAAAAACCTCTTCAGAGTTTCACAGTCAGAAACACTAAATAAAATACCGAATTAATTGATTTCCCGTGAAAGCTCACACGCCCCGGACGTAGCGTCTGGGCTCAGCGTATTATTATTTTGTATGGATATTTTAAATTAAAACAAACATCCACCATCCTCAAATTGAATCGATTTGACAGTATTCGCCTTCTGTTAATATTGTGAGTTTGCTAGCAGATTTTAATTAGAATGCTCTGTCAATATTATGGAATTATAAATTAAAATAGCACCTTCATTTGTGTTGATATTATTATTTTTCCTCAAAATGGGTCAAGGCGTCTATATTAATATCATTAGAATGATTGATGAAGGTGGCTAAAGTTAATAAGATTATTTTAGCCTTGCCAATCAACATGGATGAACCATATATTATCACAAAAAATAACAAAAGTACAATTACAATACTATAAGTAAGAGAAAACTAAACTGTGAATATAAATTATTCTTTCAAAATAATGACTCGACTTTTTGAATGGTTAGCCATTCTTTGAAATGGAGACATTTTTGAATTCTGAGATAAGCGAAATCGATCCGATGATTGAGGCTGACGGCTCCATCAAAACGGTGCCATTTCGGAATGAAGAAGAAGGCGGCAGTGAGTCGTCGGAGTATGTGTCGAGGATGTAAACATTCTGAGGGAAAAAAATTTCTCAGGAGATACAGCGGCTATGGTTGTTGGAAATTTTACATTCAGAACTGGCAGTGGAATGATGTTTTTTCTCCTTCTCCCGAAAACGACAAGATGTAGAAATGAAGCGAAGCATTTCCGATGCATCCGGGGGGCTCGGGCTTTCGTATGAAATAAAAAATGATCTAAATAGATTGTCGGTTTTCTCCACAGAAAATGCACAAAAAATAGCGTTTTTTTTTATTTCTCTAAAAGAATGAAATTTGGAGGAGCGGCGGGTGATCCTTGAGGGCATATCTAGAGCTCATAAGCGTTCAAATGAAAAGAGAAAAAAATGTTGAAATCGGAGCAGTGGAGAAAGCTGGGAAACGGATTCATTGAGTTTGCCTATAATTTTAAATATAGTGATTATTATTAAGTAAATTTTAATTTGCAGGGTCTTTATTTTAAAAAAAATCTTTGTGTCATGGTATGTTACAGATGAAACTGGTGACGAGACGGCACGGTGCGTGGAGTAAAAGAAAACCCTGTCCGGCGGATCGTGTAAAGACTGCCGATGCATTTTGCTTTTCCTCGTCTCACGGATTGCTCCACGCTCTCATTGCGAAGTACTTCCCGCTAATTCGCCTAATCCGACCCAAATCTCGGGGCACACAAAACGGGAATTTGCGAGAAAGATGAGAAGTAATGTCATGCATAAAGGCTTGAAAATAGTTCAAATGAATTGAAGGCAACACCCAGTGGGTGTCAGTGAAATTAAGAAAGATTGTCACTACAGCTGTCAGCCGTCAAATAGTCCTCTTCCTTACTGAAGTAAATATGCTGCATCAAAAAATGGAAAATGATCCGGCGCAGCTGGCCGAGAAGTCTGTCAACGCATCAAGAAATGTTATTATTTAAAGCAGCATTTTTTTTTTTCAAAATTTTCACCTTTATTTGTTTCAAGCGCTTCGAAGTTATTGTAAGAAAGCTCAAACGTATCTCGTTTACAGTTTCAACGTTCAATCCTTTTGATCTCACGGGCGTCTCGAGAGGAGTCAAGACCCGCAGCACAGAAAGGGAGGCATTGGCCCGAATCTAGGAGCGTGGCAGTGGGACATTTTAGTTTGCTGCCTCCTCTGCTGCTAGACGCGCCTTTCATTGGAGGGACCAGTTTTTGGACATCTGATTTTTTAGGCTATTTCCTTAACTTGTCATGCATCAAGGGTATGTATTATTTTCTTATTGATTGTCTGGATTCATGAAAAGAAGCTTATATTTCAGGCCAGAAACTTTTTAGTGCTCCATTATTCGCAGTCTACAGGAGCCGCATTGCAGGGTCCTGCTGGTAGCGTGCGCGTGGAGATGTAACAATGAGATGAGATGAAGAAAAAAAAACATTTACAAACAAAAGGAATTTTAAATAACATAACTTAAGAAGCTTTTAACTTTATTTAAATCTTTCTCCAATCAAGAAGATCCTCAAAGTTTCCTGTTAAGAAATAAATGTACTTTCTGTTGCTGCTGTATGCAAAATATGTGAACTGAAAATTGTGTTGGAGCGAGATGTCTAGAAAGAGACCTCTTCAAAAATATATCAAATCATAACTGAACAGAGATCTGAGAAGGCAGAGACCATTGGTAAATTCGATTTAAAATCCACTCAACATATTTTTTTTAAAAAAAAATCCTCCTGAATGTCAGAAAAAAGGGTTATGTAAAAATAAATTTCAGTTGGAATCGCTGGAAAATAATTTGAAAACTTTCTAGTTTTCGGACAGAAATAGTAGAGAAAGATGTAAAACTATGAGGCAGCACCAATGGTATCGTCTACGAAGGTATGTGGTATCCGGTCTCCACACCGCATTCTCCCGCTGCCCTTCACCTGCAGATGGCAAGAGTGTGCGACTGGAGCAGGAAGGGGGCCGGCGGTAGAAGGGGGGAGAGAAGGGTGACGCTAGGAATTGGAAGGCGGAAGCGTCAAAGTGGATCGTTAATAGATTGTTGTATGTCCGGAAAAAGGGCAGCCAGCACTATACTTTTGTTCTTTCTCTTCATGTTCGTGCAGTCCTGTGTCCGTGCATTAAAATATAGAAAAGACAAACGTGTGGTCTTATTTTTGATGGAATATGCACCATGGAACACGATCATATACATTTCAACATATATTCGTCGTACATATACTTTGTAAACAACGTTATTTCTACATAAAATATTCGAACCTATATTTTCAAAACAAGATTAAAGCTTGCAGCATTTACCGGAACACAGATGAGTGTGAAATCCTCTTCCGCCGCGCGTGATCTCGGCTGCGCGGACAGAAGGAAGGAAAATTTCGAAATAGTTGACAAAAATGAATTTCGATGAGAGGAAGTGGGGGGGGGGAGACTGAAACAAAGGAACTTCCTCTAATTCACTTTATAGAATAATTGGAGGAAGCAAACAAATGTTAATATTTTTCACGAAGTGCTTAGGGAACCATTCACCCATTCATTACTGATTTATCAAATTCCTTTACCAATGAAAAAGCATTCTCATAAATTTTAGAAATCTTTCCGGTTAGTATAAAAAGGATGAGGACCATTTCAATAAGGACCTGTGGAATATTTTTATAGCTATTACTTTAGGTCACTGCTCTCTCGCCCATGGTTACAAAATGTCTGAAAAATTGCCCCTTGTCATATGGCTCATAGCTGTCAGTTGATCACTCCGATTTTGTATAAGTGCCAGAGAGACATCTTAAAAACTTAAGTATATAACTAACTTGTAACTACAAAAAAATGTGGTTTTAACATGTAAGACAGGGTACAAACTAAAATATATCTGAAATAAACCGTTGCAATCATTCTGTTAAATGGCTGAAGAACCAGAAAACATGCTTATTGATAAACAAAAATAACACACACTCATATTATGTAGATATTATATGCATAGAACACTTCCTGATAGAGCAAGGAAAAAACAAACTTATATAAAAGGAAATTTTTGGAGGATTTTAGTAAAATATAAAGAAATTCTGTACCCTCATCTGAAATATAAGGAAATTCTACAATTAACCGATAAATGCGCGAGAAAGCCGATTAGATAGTCGCAATGACTGAAAATTATAAACACGTTAAAAGCAACGATAAGGAGACACTCTATAAGACAAAGACAACAGGATAAATGCATTCTTAACTTATTATGTGATCACTATCTCAACAAAACTTATTTATATTAATTATGATTAAAAAATTATTAGCACCTATTTATCCAAGGAATGACCACCTGCGGCCCTGGGCCATTAAGCAAAGACCCCTGAGGACTATTCATCACGCAGGACTGGACCGTGCACCTGCATTACGGGACGCTGGGAATGATTTGACGATACCGCGGAATCTTTACTTTCCCATAGAGGGACGCAAAGAATGAGTCGCTCTGCACGTGGTTCACAATTTTGCTTATTTTTTAGGTCGTCCTCATGTTTGTAGACGAACAGTCATCCAGAACGCTACATTTTATAATCGATATTACAGCAAATATTTCTACATCTGCATACAGTGTTTGTGGAGAACAGCAATTTCGGATATTTCATCCGAGTAGTATTTATGGAGGCAATCCAAGAACGACTGCACCACAGACGGCCGGAGTTTTACAACTGCGCTCTATCTTAAATGAAATAAAATCCTTCTTTTTTGAGAAACGTAATTTGGATGAACGAATGTTGCTTTAATCGACATCGAAACATTAATCTCGAAACTATTACTTTTGAAACGGTACAAATTCTTTCTTTGTGCAAGAAGGTTATCATCAGAGGCACTTTTCTGTCAATGTGTGTGTGATATTTTTAGTAACGTGTTGGTAAGTTTCGTTTTGTACAACAATATGCTGAATGGTTACCTACATTATAGTTACTTACAGTACAAGTCATTATTGACTATCATTACCTCTAATTAAGGAATGAAATGACTTTGGTGTTACCAGATCTGAAGTCATTTGCGAACGGATAAGAAAAACTGTTTTCAAATCACAAGTGATGAAATCCCTCGCATGCGCGCAAGTATTGTTAAAGGAACAGTTACGTAGGAGCCGAAAGTGTTCCTTTTGGGGCAAGTCTTTGAAGATATCTCTTGGTCTTTGACCTAACAATTTTTCAAGGATTTAATGAAAGCTTATAAATGTTTTATCACCCTTCCCCTTTTTAACACTAAAGTTACCACGAGCGGGTCAAATGACCCGTTTCCAATGGCAATTCCAATGGATAGATGAATCGCCGGTAGGTTTATTGTTAATAAATGTTCGTGACATGTAATGTTAGTGTCTCTGAAAATGACCACAAAAGTCTCGCTCAAGCACGATCAGAGGCATAGAAAAATGGTCCAAGTCAATAAATTTGACCAATGGAAGCATGAAATTTTGTATCCTAAAGGATGAGAGTAAGAGAAGCATTCCATCTACCTCTTTTAGCAATCCCCAATTCTCGCTATGGGAGGTACAATGTTTTCTCACAGTCAATGAAAAGAGTGGACTTTGCACAGCAACCCTCTCGTGGGCAGAGCCGGGTTGTGTGCGGTCATTCTGCTTGAAGTCGACGCCCCTCGCGCACAAGATTTGCTGCTCCTCCGTTGAGGAACAACGAGTGATATTCGTCTTTTCATTTCGTTAGCCTCGAAATCCCTACAGACTTTTTCAGCAGAGCCGTAGGAGATTCGTTATGCTCATTTATGGAAAGACTTACAAAAATGAGCCTGCCGAGTTTAAATAAAATTGCCTTCATTTTACATTTAAGGTGCTTATTTTTGAAAAATTAAGAATTCTGGATCAATTTTAGATGAAAAATGCCAGCGATTAAAATATACATCATAGAAATGCAAGGAAAATCGCGTACCTTCTCAGGACTGTTGGAAGGGAAGAAAAACGATTTATCAAACTGAATAACACTAATAATAAGAATTTGAATATTCAAATAAAAAAAAATTCTTAATGCAATTGTGCCATCGTAGCTGAACGCAAAATATGAAACTCACTTTTTAAAGCTATTGGATGCGAGCGAATAACTATTCTGGATGAAATCGAAAAAATTGGAGATGTCGTCTCCCAGCTTCTCGGCTTCTTCGCTCATTTCCTCGTTCATCTCTTGGATTTGATTTTTCATTCTCCGAATGACGTTCTGCCGCACCACAGTGGCGTGCTGTAAAAGAGGTCAGTGGTTAGCGAATTGCGCATGCCCGCAGACTAGAGAAGAAAGAAACAGCGCTTCTCATTAAATTTAAACCCCCCTTACGGTTTCACTTCAGTTGTATCTGAGCATTTCTATCTAGTTGGCCTTTGCTATGATTTTTAGATTCTGTTTGATAGCTTAAAGTACGAGCCCATTTTGATATTGTAAGCAATTCGAAAGCATGCAAGAATAAAATGCAACATTAAAAACAATTTAAGGCCAAAATTTAATAATTAATAATACGAAATCGTTATCAAAATACCCACAATGGAGAATAATCAACTTGGAATTCTTAAATTGGTAGTTGGCTCCAGGTCGCGTCCAATTTGCCTTCAGTAAATCTTGAAACACTATTTTGATTCTTTTGTAATGGATTATGCTGCACATAAACACTGTTTAAGGTAATATCGAGGAAGAAATCTCTGGTGATAAATTATTATGATTTTGAGAAGCTGCTTTAAGGCTCCTCGTCAAATTTGGCGTACCATTCAAAAAATTGAATATATGTTATATATGAATTAATGTTACGTATTAAAAATGTGAGATTTGTCATGTCTTTATACATGATTGAGTCTTGTATCTGCATTTGAACATATACAGGACACACTGAGGTGTCAATAGTCTTGAATGCCTTTTAATAAGGTATTAGTTGTCCTTTTACACGGTGAAGGGCAGCAACTTGATGTGGCGGGGTCTCAGCCAATCGCCGGAACTTCTCTTCAGAAATATTGAGTCCTTCTTTTCTTTTAGACGCATAAAACTGTGAAAGTGTCGCAATGCAGGATTCGGCGCAACTCTCGATTACGTCCAATAAATATTCGGCGGGATTCATACCGGGCGATGTTAGAGACCAAATTGTCCAGAATATTCTCAAACCCATCGCTAACAGACGTGTCCCGGCAACATGGTGTATTGTCCATCATAAAAGTTCTATTATTATTTGGGCAGACGGAGGCAGTGACAGACTGATTGCAAGTGATCACCGAGTAGCTGAACTTGAACATTTCGAGTCAGTTAGACCAAGAGACCCAGTCCATTCTATGTAAAACTGGACCACACTGTTATGGAGCCAGCATTGCTTGCACAGAGCCTCATTGACAGTTTGAGTCCATGGGCTTCTGGAGTCTGCATCCCAGCAACAGCTCTTAACATCTAAAACCGTGATTCATTTGACTAAGCATCGAATTTCCAACTATCTAGAGTTTTACCGATACGGTCCCGAGCCCAGGTGAAGCGTTACGGGTGACACCGTGCTCTTAGTAAAGGAATTTGAGTCAGCTTTTCTGCTGCCATGAAAGGGAGTTCGCCTCACAATCTTCGTCCGTCCCACGTTGATTTCTGATTTCATTCCCCTCAGCAATACTCGCCTGGTGACACTGACGCATGCGTCGCCGGTCTCGATCGGCGAGTGCAGGCTGTCGACTCCCGCACTGTCCACTGTGGGAGGTATCGCATCAATCGTTTGTGGTCGGAAAAGTAATTCGATGCATAATTATTCATTTAATGCATGGGCCTGTTTATTACACCAAAAAATACATGCAACTGCTTTAAATCGAGTTTCCCTGAATAATAAATCTGCATCATTTTTACATTCTGTAGATTTTTTTAACAGTTAAAATTTTAAAAAAGAAATAAATAAAATGCCAAAAGGATGCACCTTCTTGAATGGTGGCTGAGAGAAGACCTACGACCGCAAAGGGTTAAATTAAGTATCCTCGGCCCTGTGACCTCCTGATTCCGTGAATCTGGGAATGTTAAATTCCCCAACGGTTTCCTCGTGCGGCTTGCTCCGGCTGCCCTTCCGTCTTCCGAATCCGTTGATTCTCTGCAACCGACTCATGCGATTCAAATGCAAATACTCATCGATTTGCTTTGGGCATTTACTGTTCCCTGTCTTTTGCCCCCTCAGTGTATGCACAAATGCATCAAAAAGTTTGAAATAGGCCTTAATTTTTTAGACATCGAAGATAAGCAGATCTGTAAACAGCAACGTAGTTCAAAATAAAGTAAGAAATTAGTTAGAATTAATGAAACGATTAAATTTTAATTTATAAAAAAACCAAGCAATCCCTTTAGATATATTAGATATATCTTAGATTTTCTACTTATTTAGGAAAAACTGTATTATAAAAAATGCACACACGCGTCCGTTTTAAACTGGATGCGGAAGTTTTGACAGAAAAGTTTTGGTGCGTCATAAATTTCCGAAGATTTGAAAAATTCGTAATAAAAGAAATAGTGCTCGGAAGAATCTCATCCAGCACAAATGATGACAGCAGATTGTTTTTTGATGAATACTAATAATTTTATAAAGTTCTAAAAGTAATTGAAAGAAGGCGCTCTCAAAATATATAGAAACATTTTATGCAAATTGCGCTAACAATAACGCACTTGGTTGAAAAGGAATTCTTCATCAGATTCCAAAAAAGCTATTTTTACAAGAAATTTTTTAGAAAGCTACTTATTTCAAGATCGAACTCCAGTTGTTAAACTATATTAATGGACTCTCTCAATTAGTTTTGCAAATCGATGCAAAGCCGTCCCCTCTGATTCCTTCAATAGATATTCATTTTGTGAAGATGGATTGTCATAGAGGCATTCACTTTTTTTTCTGTAGACGACTGTACCGATTCATTCCGCACCTACTCGCTATAGATAGCTCACAAGTAGTATCCACTAAGCAGTCTGATGCGCTAACAACGTGAAATCCCAAATCTAACTAAAGGAAAAAAGGTGCTGAACGGGTGCTGATGGGAGAGGGAGGGGCGCTATTTGAAATCCTCACCATAAATCTCCAAAAATTTCCCCGCCAGAGAAACGGTTCACAAATAACACACCTTCCAAATAATGTGCTGCAGATTACGAGCAAAGTTTAACTCACCTCATTCAAAAGAATTTCCGTGTTTCTCTTGACGTAATCGTCGATGTTTCTGCTTCCCGATCTGTGAACTGAAAGAGACGGAATCGTCACTTCTTGGCTTCTAATTACAACAAACGGGGAAAGGGATCGAGAGAGCTGCAAAAATGCTTGTCGTTGAAAAAACTCTGGGGAGTTTCTACCTAACAGGCTGGACACGGCGACGAAAATCCTTTTCTGTTTGTGAATCGATGAGGCCGCTGATTGAGTTTCAAAAGAGCGCGATCCTAAAAACCGTCTTTGGCCTCCAAATTTCGAGTTCTTTCCACGAGAGAGCGCGGAGATCACTTCTCAGCATACCTGAATCCTTAGAGGCCGTGTCCTCACCACCTCGCTGTCGCGTGTGCGTTAGTCCTCTCAGAAGAATGGCGGACCGTAGGCAAAGGAACGCCAAGGGAGCTCGTATACTCACACGTAACAAATGTGCGCTTACTATGCTAAACTACATTATTTACTATGCTAAAAAGTAAGTAAAGGAAACTGGCACTGATGCATTACCTACGTGCGAAAAATAGTTACGAAAGTTCCTTTTTTGGCGCGAATCCAGCATTTCTATTAAATCCGGTCCGAAAGCCTTGAGCACGACGATGGGCAGTTTCTTTACAAACACACTATTGCATCTCACCTTAAAGACAGAAACTGAAATTCACCCCAGGGCCTTGATTATAATCTGCACTTTCTATGCAATGGCGTTTGTTTGATAAGAATTAGAATTGTGAATAAATGCTCTATTGTTTTACTCAGTGTATTCTGATTTAAAACTGTTAAAGGAAAACCGAAGTAACAAATTTTGTCTGTTGAGAAAGAAATACGCAAAGTCAGGTGGTTTTCATTTATGTATTTTTAGAAAACAGGAAACTTTAAAAAAAGAAAGAAAGAAATTGCTATATGCAGCTTGAATTATTTCAAAACTTATTCTTCCAAACGGAGAAGAATATCATTTTATTCATTTCATCTGATGGTGCTTTAAAAAAATGTTTCTATTGAAAGTTTTCTAATATAGTCATTTTTCTTAGAACAAGTGTTTTTAAAGATAAATTTTTTTGTTTTATATAAATGAGGTATGAAGTATTCTTACTGTGATTATTATTTTCATGAAAGTATTTATGTGTTCAGTTGTATCTGTTTCTAGCAACTTTAATTGTAATGATTCATAGTTGATTCCAGATAGCCTACTGAATAATTAATGGACTTTCAGAATTTATTGGTATTCTTTTTGATTAAGAAAAATATACTGAATGAAATTTATTTTTGTAAAATTTAGATGGTTTGATTAAAGAGGAAAAGTTGTGAGTTATATATCTACAGAACTGGTGTAATTATTATATGATTTGTTTCGATTTTTTTCCTTTTAAACGGTACTTTCGAAGTAATTTTATTGAAGGTGATCTATTTTATTGTAAAGTGTATTGGTGTATTGGAAAATAATTCTAATTTCCACTTTATGATTTATGAATTAAATTATTATTTCATAATTAAATAGATTGATTAGAAAACTTTTGCGATATATTAGAGGGCTTTCCTTTTATTTTTTAGCGTTAATTTTATTTAAGCTAAAAAAAAATCATGGCTTATTTAGCAAAGGCTAGAAAAACTGAACTGTTAGAAATGTGTGAGGAATTAGGTCTGGAAGCAAATTCTGCAGACAAAGTAGTAGAACTTAAGAATAAAATTTTAAATAGCCCGTAGTATCAGGAGGAAGAAGTAAAAACTATACTAGATAGAATAATCGAAGACAGAAAGCGGGTGGAAGAAGAAAGAATAAGGCAAGAGCGAATGGCGCGAGAAGCTCAACAGCATGAGCTAGAAATGAAAAAATTGGAATTGATGAGAGGAGATAATATCCAGATAAATGGATCCCAAAATACTGTTGAAGTTGGTCCAAGAATTCAACTAGCACAGATTACACCGAAGTATGATGAAAAGCGCGATGAAATGGGACTGCATTTAATAAGTTTTCAGAGAAGAGCAGAAATGGCTAAAGTTCCCGAAGAAAGATCGGGTAGCTTACCAGTTAGCTGTTTTACCCGTGGAATTATCGAACATGCTAGCCCGAGAAGAGCCAGATGATGCCAACAACTATGATTTTGTTAAGAATCTTATTTTGAAAAGATATAAAATGAATAGCGAAAAATTGAAACAATGTTTTTATAAACATTACAAAACCCCTGAAAAAACCTGGAAGAATTACGCACAAGAACTATCCAGATATTTCTCAGAATGGATTTCAGAATTAAAGATTACGACCTTTCAGCAAATTAAGGATCTAATTGTGACGGAACCACTAAAATTTCGAGTGCCTGCTGAAGTAAGAGAACATTATTTAGAAGATTGGCTGAAGTTTACTTCCCATTATAATTTAGCTGAAAAGCTCGATGACTATGAAAGCATTAGAGAAAGCTTTAAAAGAAGAGAATTACCCAAAAGGATTTTCCTGAACTTTCGAAACGGAAACCAAAATAAATTCACGAATAAAGAAACTGTGAAAGATTCTAAGCCAGAATTTCATAGCAAATATGAAGCAACTCAAGATAAACCAAGAGATCAAGAATTTGACAAAAGAAAAGTAGTGCGATGTTATGAATGTGGATCTATCAATCATCTTCGACCTCAATGCGATAAGTTGAAGAAACAAGAATTCATCTCCCATGTTGTGGCAGATAATATGGTTGATTTAATGGCTCGTTACACAAGCATTGGCAAGGTAAATGGTGTGGAGATGAAAATTCTTCGAGATACTGGTGCTACAGTAGATTTGATCTGCAACAAGTATGTGAAATCACATATGTATACAAAGGAGAAAGTTTGGCTGAGGACACCTTTAGAAGAGACTTTACAATGCTTACCTCTTGCCAAAATTGAACTAGAATGTGAAATGGGACACGTAATTACCAAAGCGGCTGTTTTGAGAGATTCTTTGGACCAAGGAAGGTATCTCCTTGGAAACAAAACTGCTAGGTTATTCGGAAATTTGAAAACCAAAGAAGATGCACAAGAACATATGATAAATACTTTTCAAACTAGGGCTCATAAGAAGCTTATGGAAAAGGCAGAAGAGAAAACTACGACCGATTTAGAAAAACAGAAAAGTGTTCAGTTGAATGGAAGTGATTGCAAAGAAGATAGCAGTAAATGTGCATCAATTAACTCTCGTCTATCACTACCAAAGCCTGAAACTGCACCAGTTGTAGTTCCTCTTACTGTAGAAGATGTTATCAAAGTAGATACTTCAATTAAGGTAAAAGCAAGTGGCAAAGACTCATTGATTATAAATCCTGATGATACTTAAGGTGACATGACTCATTTGGGAATAAGAGAGATTCCATCAATGATGACCCAACTGCTGATGAAAGAGCTGAGAATTCCGAACATGCAGGATCTGAATCCGCAAAAAAGATTGATGTAGCACAAGAAAATGATATTGAAATGAAGGATGCAGCTGTAAAGGATTCAAATTCAACTGTTGACTTTTCAAAAGATAATAATAAACCTTCTGGAAATGATAAACCAACCTTAGAACAAAGTGATGACGTTACTTCAATCGTCACAGCAAAGATTCTGGAAAAAAGAACAAATCAACTACTGACAAAGATAAACCTATTAAAAGAGTTACTGCAAGTATTAAAAATTTATGTGTGAGTGGATTAGCTGAGAAGACTAGAGTCCAAGATCTAAAAGCTTTTTTTAGGAAATTTGGAATGGTATCAGGAGCAAAAATTGTGCCAAACGCAAGGACTCCAGGATCACGATGTTATGGATTTATTACTATAGCTAGTAGTGGAGAAGCTCTTATTTGTATTGACAAATTGAATCATGCAGAATTGCATGGAAAGATTATTAATGTTGAAAAAACAACTCGGAAGCCTTCTGGAAAAATTAAAAGAGCTGATTTTAAGGCAATTAAAACCCAAGTTAGTCAAAAGAAACCTACTGACTCCACTAATACTGAAAGCTGAAGTGATAAAACTGATTTAATTGGGAAAACGAATGGAAAAGACGAATTTAAATCTGCTGATCGATCAAAAGGTGAAAAGTCAAAATCTTCAGACAAGGCTAAATCTTCAGAAAAAATTAATCTGAAAAGGCATCTGATAGGGAAAGTGAAAATGAAAACAGTAAAAATGGTGATGGGAAAGAAGAGAAAAAGGATAAAAAAACGAACAAAGGATGATGATAGGCGCAGTCAGGATAGAAAAAGGTCACGAGATAGAAGATCTAGTAGAACACGAAGCACCAGTCGTGGAAGAATTGGTTTTAGTGACGGTTACTTTAGGAGAGTTATACCAGAGGGTTTGGTACAAGAAGACCGCACTTATCTGGGAGAAGATTTGTTGAACGATACAGAGCACATGGTAGGCATAGGGATCGTGATTTGGACCGAAGGAGGGTTTCAGAGCTTGAACGGCAACGAGATATAGAAAGAAAAAATAGAGAAGATTCCACTCGGCTTGAAAGAGAAAGGGAAAGATTACGGATTGAAAGAGAAAGAGCTGAAGTCTTGAGATTAGAAAGAGAAAATCAAAGATATGAATGAGAAAAACTAGAAAGAGAGAAAGCAGAACTAAGAAAAAGAACACAAATGACACTTGAAGAAAGAAGAGGCATCAAAAGAGATTTCGAAGGCCCTCCCAAAAAAGAACCATTTTGGAATGACACCGGTCAAAAGGCATTTAAAGAATTTAAACACAAACTATCCACAAATCCTTTTTTTTATACAGTCCTGATTTCGACAAGCCCTTCGTCATTCAGTGTGATGCTTCGAACCTTGGTATTGGAGTTGTACTCTCCCAAGTAGTTGGAATCGAAGAGCATCCCATCCTGTACCTTAGTAAAAAGTTTTCACTTGCAGAGCAAAAGTATAGTACTACTGAAAGAGAGTCTGCAGCTACCCTTTTTGCCGTGCAAAAATTAAAATGTTATCATGATTGACAAGAAAAATTTATTATACATGCTGACCATAATCCATTGGTGTGGCTGGAAAAAAGTACTGGAACAAACCCCAGACTTTTAAGATGGACTTTAATTTTACTGTCTTTTAATTACGAGATTGTACATCGCAAAGGAAAGCTGCATCAGAATGCTGATAGCCTAAGCCGCATTCCTTAAACTGAGATTAAGTTTTTTTCTATTTTTGGTTGTCTAAAATAAAACTATTAAACCTATCCATATATATCTTTTCATTATTAATTATATTATACGTATATCTTCCATAATCAACTATATTGCCTATAAATAATTTCATATCCTAATATGTTACGTATAATCATTGTGAATCCTGTATGATTATATTAAGTGCGCATATAATAACTATATATCTATTTTTTTAATACTCATATTATTTTTATCTATTATCTTATATCATTTTTATTATAAACAGGATTTTTTTATTTCAGGTATGTGTATCTGTATATCATAAAGTTGCTTTATATTTGTATATTGTTTCTTTTTGAGTGTGGTATATATGTTAATTTGCTATGTCAATAGGGATAGGTATTTGTGCTATAAAAGGGAGGTATCTTTTCAGACAGAATTGGTACTTACAATTTGTTATCTTTTGTTTTGAACATTTACATCTCGAAAACATTTGAACTGAATACTTTTCTCTCGAGACTATTTACTAGATTCCAGTAAAGTAAAGAGTAAACTTTTCCACTTCGCAGAAAAGTTTCCCCCAAAAGGGAGGAAGACTGTAAAGACATGAAGGGTGGTATTCCTGGGAACCAATTAAGGCTGTAAAAGTGTGAAGGATCGTATTGCCTGGGAACCAAGGAAAACTGTAATGGCGGGAAGAATCGTATTGCCTGGGAACCGAGAAAGACTGGAAAACCCAGAGGGATCGGGTTGCCGATGACCGCCAGGTGGCGTAGTAACTGGGGGAGGTGATAAAAAACAAGTTTGGAAAGAGAGAAGAGAGTCGGTAGACAGAAGAGTCTGTTCGAGTCGTCGAGATGTGCTGATCGGTTTTTTCCCGCTATTTTTAATTGTTGTGCTGTGTATTTGTGTTGTGTGTTGTGACATCCTAGCAGAAAATAAAAAGATGTCGAAAAGTTCTGCTTCATCTTTTCGACTCCAGTACAACGTGCATACGAAAGTACAGATCGACAGATTTTACTTGAAATTCGATGAGAAAATATATTTAGAATTCCGTAGGTTTAGAAGTGAACTGTATTACTAAGTATGTCGATAAATTTTGGAATTATCGCGTTTATGCGCATGCAATTCGGCAAGGGGATTAATCTCTTAATTGATTTGTTTACAAATTTGTTACGAATCCATCTTCAAGAGGCTAAACCTAAACACTAATTTTTATATCTCCAATTGACTTTATACCTTTTGTAGTTTTTCAATCTCTTGTATTGGGAAAGTATAATAGATACACTTCCTGTCAATAAATTTTGATCAAAATTTTGTACAAGATCCTACATCAAATTCCTCCAGTCTAGTTCAAAACATTTTTGAATGATCGTTTCTCAGACAGACGGAAGGGCTAATAGACATAATTCCAAAAACGCATTGCGGGTTGTCTGAAACGGGGAGAAATGTCGAAATCTCGACTTCGAACTATTTGCCGATTGCAATAGTTTCTCTTTGCAAAGTAAAAAGAGGCCAGAAATCAAACCTTTCTGAAAGGTGAACTGTTATTTTTTAAATGTATTTAGAGGAAATCTCCCACTTTCAGAAAAAAAATTAATTATTAAAATCATTATTAAATAAAATAAAGAACAAAAAATGAAATATAAGCCATATTAAATTTCAAGTCATCATGTGAGGTCATTATTATTTTTAAGTCGTTATTTGTCTCCTTTAATTTAAATTATTAAGTAGTTTAAACCAGTTTAAAAACGCAATACTGATTAAAGCAGGTAAAAAATAGATGCGATTAAAAGATATTGATGAATATTGTCATTTATGTATTACACATTTCCTACGGGATTTCGATTATTCATTGACTTCAATTATTAAAAATCCCCTGACATCATGTTCGCACTTGGCAATATCACTTCGTCGAGGAAGATAGAAAGTGCCTGGTTAACGTTTCACTGCATCGCGTTCCCTTTCTGCCAGTCTCTGCTTCAAGCACGCCTTTCCACGAGTCGTCTTTACCGATTCTTGACATTTTTCTAATGGATTTCAAGACCTTCAGTTTAGAATTTTACTGACAATTTTAGAACATTTTGAATAAAGACTGCTTTTTTAATGATCAAATTTTATTACTGTAATAAAATAGTTTCTTTTATTAGTTCCGCCAGTTAGGTTCCTTATTTTTTTAGGTCTTCTCCTTTCTTTTTCATTATTTATGTGTGTCACGTGTTCAAAGATATCTGCAACCGACTCGCGATCCCTCCTCTTGCTGCTCTTCCCATGAGAAAAAAATATATATCATGGAAATTTCGAACATTTCAGACTTCTCATCCTACTGATACCACCCCCGCCAATCCACGAACTTGGCCTGACGTCAAAGAGAGTCTCGGCAGAGAGTGGCAGCGGTGTTGGTTCCGAAGTGCTTCCTCGATGTCGCGTTTCTTGCCTCAAAATCCCGCAAGGGGGAAAATGGCCCGCCTTTCGAGACAGCATACGGAAATTTCATCAGACCAGTTAGTGATATTTTCATCTCTCTATTTTCTCATTCAGTCCATAAATGGATAAAGACGAGATCCTAATATGGAGAAGTGCCCGTGCTCATTTGGGAAATGTGAGCTTAGAAAGTCTTCGCAATGGGGGATATTTATGAATGTATTGAGAAGTCAATGAAGGATTTAAAAATCGATATAATATTTTAGAAAAATGAAATCCATTTGATGTGTGTGTGTGTGTGTGTTTGTGTGTGTGACTTAACAACCCGTTATGTCCAGTTGGATGCAGAGTTCACCCTGTACATGCATTTGGCGTGTAGGGGGGGTATTTCCAGAATTTCGTTTTGAAGAGAAAGTGTTCGCAAGAGTCTGTCATACTTACTGCTCTTGGTGAGCTCCAGTGTGTACCCAGGATCAATTAGGTTGCTCTCCATGTCCCTCAGGGCATTCTGCACGAGGCTCGCCTCTTTCTGCGCCAAGTCCCGCAGGCCTCGGATCGTAACCAAGCAAGTGTCCATCTGATCGGTGGTCGCGTCCAGGCTTTTTCGCGCTCGTACCTGCTGGCAATCGAAATACATTCATAAAACCAATATCTCTCCCCTTTTGTCCATGGTGCCCGTTCAATTATTTACTAGTGCCGGATAACTGTAGGATTGTAGCAATTTTTGACCTTTTCCTTTCGCTTCAAATTTCGGAACCTAAGGTTTCAGATATTCGAGATAAAGAAACTTCAGCTCGAACCGAAATACCAATTAAGTAGTGATTAGATTTTCTAAAAATGATTATGAGGGAAGACTCCTTCTCCTTTTAATTCATTTCAAATGTTCAGATCCTCCTAACAGTCATACAGTTCTTATCTTTTACATAATTTGAAAAATGGGATCCATTCCTGATTATACAATACACGTCGGGTGTTTGATAGTTTCTTCTGTGCGCTTAACAAAATGGTTATATACCTCCCCCATGGGAAGAGCAATGTCCAACACAAAAAATACCGAGGATTTTCATGATTATGCTTTTTTGCGCATTGTGTGGCTTTAATTCATTTCTCACTTTCTGTTTTCGTGTTTTCTTACTCCATTTTGTGATTCAGAGAAGAAAGTATAAGGATTTTGTCGAGAGTTTCTTTTTTCCTCATTAAAAGTAAAAGCATTTCTTTCGCCTATCCCTCTCGGAGAAAAGAAATTCCCCTCCCATCCACCTTCAAAAAACTCCATGGCAATAGTATGAAACTTTCACCTCTCAGTGAATCGACGCTCGAACCAGGAATTTCAGGAAAGTAGTGAGGAAACTGGACATTGAATTTTTCCTGACTGCCTGATGATAGGGAAATGTTTACACAGCTTGAAAGCGTAAGAAGCTACTCTTTATATATATATATATATTTTTTTTTTTTTTTTTTTTTTTTTTTTT
>JAOUZG010029365.1:2489746-2511771 GCA_026289955.1 Argiope argentata
AACACATCAAAAATAAATCCAATAACACATCAAAAATAAATCCAATATCAAAACAGTCTTCAAGGACAAAAATGAACGATGATGATGTCCTGGCACAGGAGTAGCAGGTCTTTCCCATGATCTGGTCGTCCTGAGTTCAAGTCCCGGTTCGGGCAAGGTTGTTTTCCATCTCTCTATCGGTGATTTCTGCATGTAATGTGTTGCATACTTACATCTGTAAGTCTCGTGTGATACTTAGGGGTGCACTGGGTTTTTGTAGAAATTCAGTTTTAAAAAAAGATAAACTGCTTATTAAAGGGTAAGACAAATATATTGCCAGCATCCTGGCACAGAGGTAGCGCTTCTTCCCCGTCATCTGGGCGTCCCGGTTCAAGTCCCAGTCAGGACATGGTTGTTATTATGTGTTCTAACATTTAAGTGAATGAATGTGCCACTTTGCCAAAAGGGTCTGTGCAAGCGAATGTGATGAGTGTGTAACTAAGTCGTACTCTTGGGCCTAGTTGGCGCTATTTCAAAAACAAGAGACGCTCCTTTCGGATTAAAATCGCTTACGGCCGTCAGCGTGTTGGTCCATGGCGTGTCATTAATAATAACAACAAATCTATCAATTTAAGTTAAATGCAACAATAATCATTGATATTTCTTGATTATTATTGCATTATTCGTAATGCAAACAATACATATTAATATTAAAAACAAACTCTACTCTAAGATTCAAAATTAAGTGCAGAATTTTAGTGTTCTCTTTGTGAAGAAATCTACGAAAACTATTGGTGGGTATCTCAATGAATTACTCGTCCAATTTTGCTATCTCCAAATGATGATGAACTTATTTTAGTATATAATCTGTGGATGTGTACAATTCACCAATCTAATAACTCTGTCGTTGCCCAGAAGGTTCACTGTTACTTGTGCTAAGGATCCGAGTAGGTTTTTTTTTATCTACACCGATGAAAACTTTATCTTTTATAATTTTATCTTGTTTTAGGAAGATCTATGAACTTTTGTAAACCGTATCCCCTAAGCCGTATTCCGATCAGTTTTCTGTTTGCAGAAATCTAAATACGCGAGCACGAACTTTGTTTTAGATTTTCTTTTGCTCTTTGAACGTGTTTTTATCTTTGGGCAATGCTTGCTTTTCTCCGTCTGACCCAAGGGACCGAAAGTGAATCAAACTTCCAACAAATTTGATTAACTCGTAACTTTTCGTGAATTTTTATTCAATATGATTGTCTAGAGCAGTATGTAACTAGGTGGATTTTTTTGTCATTATTAGAATACAGTTTTCCGTTCTCTTCGAATAATAAATCATCTTTCAGCTGGAATCACGGCATTCGTGTTCTGAGACGTTATCAGTCGTAAATGCATGGTCCTAAACACAGAACCAGAGAACAGTCCAGTTCGGACTTTTCCTCTAGATCTCTCCAGCAAAGGCTCATATCGATAGAAAAACAGCTAAATTTTTAACTCCATCTTGAGAAATTCGAAAATGTACTTCTAAGCTTTCAACTCTCTTTTTATTTCAACTGAAGCATTCGCACACAAATATAGTTCTTTTTTCTTTTAAAATACAGATTTTTTTTACGTAACATAATTTCAAAAAGTTAAATGCGCCAGCATGATATGTTCTTGCTCTATAACGGTTCACACTACTGAATGTTTGGAAGTCAGATTCTTGATTCTGTATCTAGTCATCTCTTTGCTCTGCCAGAAGTGAACCCACCCTGGAGGAATCGATTCCAAGGTTGGAGTGACCATCTTTAGTAATTCGGAGTGCATGCGGTTTGAATAAATGACCCTGTGGAATCCCTCTCAAGAGTCTGCGGGAAAGAGCAACATAGTGCATTTCATTGCTGTTGATGGAATTTTTGCATGTTTTGTGAACGCGATTCACCAAGCAATAGCCCGGGAGGAATCCGTGATGGAAAGAGGAATGTGTAAGCCATCGAAGAGCAAACCAGCTGCTCCCTGGGGGACTGCCGTCTGTCCACAAGGAGATCTCTGGCCGACAGTCGTCTATGTTTACGGCGGGCGTCATAGAAACAGGTGTCGATAGGGAGGATCTATTTTGAATGGGTGGAATCGGGCGGAAGTCTCGAGAGTTATTCTTTATCTTGGCGAAAAAATGAAGCGATAAAAAAACTATTGCTCATTCGTCTTCTCGCTTTACCGCAGTTGCTCGTATCTTTATATTTGCTTAGCTTACTTCTTTTATATTTTATTAATATTTTCTTTGGTTAATATTAACTGCATTTCATTATTTAATAATTTTAGTCTCTTGAATTTTGAGATCTTTTAAAATGCCTTTTCGATTTAAGAATGGAGAGACTTTAAAATCACAAGCACGTAAAATTGTGCATAATGTTATAGAATTTTGCTTGTTACTTGCTGAAAATTCGTATTGGGAAAAAGATGGGATTTTAGAAGAACTAATGGATGAACTAGTATTTCAGATTGGAAGTGCTGAATCGGATTCCGATTCAGAAGAAACGGAATCTTGTGACAGTGATTTAGAATTCTTTAAATTGAAAGTACACAACTGTCAATCGATCTCTGCTAGTTTTGCACTCTTTTAATAATAATTAATGTGTTTTATAAATAAAAAGTGAATTTTAAAATTGCTTTATTTGTTTCATTTTAATTAGTTTAATCATAAGTTATAGAAGATATAGAATTTTATTTAGTTTATTTCCTGAAGCTACGAAATTTATTTGATTCCTTTTTGTTATTTTCTATTTTTTCATTAATGTGCTCTTGTTTTCTGTTATTCAATAAGTCGATAATCAAAAGTTTCAACTTAACATACTTTTGATTATCCTTATTTTTTTAAGTTTCGTTAAAAAAAATATTTGAAAATTTTATTTATCTTATAGCTTTTATTTATCTTATTTGATAAAATGTAATTGTTAATTTTGAGTTTCGAAAAATACCATATACATCAAAAATAAATAAATATATTTATTTATTAAAAAAAACTTTTTGGAGAGGTTTTAAGCATATTTATCAATGGATATTTTACTTTGTAACAGAATAAAAGCAACCTTTTATAAAAATTATGAAATAATTATGATTATTATGTTATTATTTTTATGTTAAATTAGACAGATTACTTCCCGTTTGCTGCAGATAATTTGATCTTAAGAAGTTACATAATTTTAAAACAAATAAATTAAAATTAATTTTTTGTCATGCTGGATTCTACTTATTTTCTTTTCTTCTTGTGCAGTCGTTCGACATATAAATAATTATTCAGTTTTTCTATTTGATTTACCCTGTTCTTTCTGTACTAATCAGAAAGGAATTTCTGTATTATTCTAACAGGAATAATATATTTTTTCAAAATTCCAAGTACGCAAATGATTTTCGGCTCAATGAATTATTTGTCGAATTTGCTTTCAAAAATTAAAGGCAATATATCAACACCGCCAATTAGGCGCTAAACGCGCCAACGTAAGAAACTTGAATGAATTTCTACCTCTGCGAAATGGACTCTTCCTGCAGTAACCTGTTTCTATAACGACCGCCGTAAACATAGACGACTGACGGCCAGAGATCTCCTTATGGACAGACAGTATCTGACTGCGACCTGCGGCAGGCTACGAAACTGTGACTCCTTTCACCGCGCCTGAGGAAGGCCTTGCTCTTCGCATTCAGGATTTCCTTGCGTGCTCCGTGCAGTAAAACGATCGTCGGAAACCCTTCGAATATTCTCAACGTCGCCCTCACTACATTCTGTCTCCTTGAATTTCGAAAGGTATTGAAATGCGCGAATTTTTCGGAGGTCCATCAGTGAAATGTCTCGGTGGCTTCGCTGTTCCTTCCCTCATCTGAACGAGATCTCGATTTTAAGCACGTCACATTTCATCAGAATTAGGAATTAAGGTACCATAATATACGAATCGAAAGTGCAGATTTGGGAAGGACGAAATAGGGTTGAATGCGGAAGGATTCGGGTCCGTGACTGTAGGAGATTTCGCTTTTCGGGCTGCATTAATCTTTAACAAAAGCCTATACTCGGTATTGCAACCATTTCTTCACCTTTGCTCAGACTTTTGGTCATTGCAAAGATAACGAGAGGCTCGAAAGAAACTGAAAAAGCGCTTTCGGGATGTCAACACTAAACGCATCATGACCGGCTGTAATGGTTTAATTAGAAAATTAGCAGAAAATGTTATCGCTTTTTCACATTTGATTTCATGACATTTCCAATTAAATATAGATGATTAATTTTATATCATTTATTTATAATTACATTTGTTAAATTTGATAAATGCGTGATCCTAGTATTATTTACCGCGAACGCTCAGTTGCTCGAGAAATATCACTACTTTACAAGAGTATGGAATTTCAAAAATGTGCATTGGCCCTCCGCATATTATAAGAGATTAAGGTGTCCTCCAGCAAAAAAAATGCGTAGTAATTTCAATCAAATACAGTTGCAAGTTGAAATTTCAATTAAGCGTCTAAAATTTCAAGGTGTAAACATCGTTTTGGGTAAGGAAATAATAATTGAAAAACTTTAAATAACTAGTTTATGTTTGGCTTTTTAGGCGTTACTGCATTACCATTGCATTAATGTTACCATTTACTCAAAAAATGTGGAAGCAAACAAGACAGCGCAAATATCTGGAAGAAAACGATTCAGGTGTGACTGGTGAAAGGGGGGGGGGCTTTCTGAAAGCGACAATGCGTTGTTTGGAGTGGGTCTGCGGATGCCGAAGGTGGGACAGGAAATAATGTGAGTAAACGTGGTGGGAAAAAAAGATTGAAACGCTTTCAAGTTCTGAAGACGAAAAGGGAAAAAAAATGATCAGCATATTTTAGTTGATGAAGCTGTCTGGGACAAAAAAGTAGTTTACGTGTAAGGATAGATCTTCACAACATTTTCAAGATGGAGCCTGGTCCAATAGGATCTCCAAAATATAATATTGTGAAAGGTGAAATAAAAACTGTATTTTTTTGTGGATTATAGATCGCATATGAAACTTATGTGATCTATAATCAATATGGAACATATTTTTAGTGAAGTTTTCACTCTATATAGCAGTAGAACTTGCTAACATAAATATATTATATATAGTTATTTAGTATTTGATAGAGATTGCAAAAACCTATAAAAATTATACATATGAATAGAACATTTATTTGTTCTACGATAGATTCTTATAGACATAAATAATATGTTATAGTTAGCAACAGAGAATGAAGCCATGAAGATCTCTTTTAAATTTAAGAAATATATTTGCGAAAAATGTACGTTGAAACACTCCCCGCATATGCAGAAAATGCTGTTCACATTGAATTCCCTTTTTAAGTTTTTATTTTTATAAGGGAAAAAAAGTCAAGTTATTATCTTAATCCTTTCGCTATTGGCCAATTTAATAAGCCATACACCTTCTATATTGCCATTTTAGTTTCTGTTTAAATGAAGAATGCGAGTTGCAAAACGAGTTATCACCAAGGATGTTCGCACTTAACACCTTGCATCTTTCGTTATCTTCAGGATAAAATTTGCACAGCCGATTATGTCAGGTCAATAATGAACGGGTTAAAGTATATAATACAATATTTCTCTCTGTCGGCTTTCTGGCACAGAGGTAGCGCGTCTTTCTCGTGCTCTGGGAGTTCCAGGTTCGAGTCCCGGCTCGGACATGGTTCTCCTTCAGTGTGCTCTCTGTGAGATGCGTGACTGTGCCCCCCCTTTAAAAAGGGAATGTGCTAGCAAATGTGGTGAGTGTGTAGCTAAGTACTCTTGGCCCTAATTGACGCTATTTCAAAAAAAGAGACGCTTCTTGCGGCTTAAATCTGCTGCTGGATCAGCTTGTCCATGGCATGTGCCGTAGGTAACAACGAAAGCATATTTCTGCCTTTACTCAAGGCAAATGAATTCCTTATCTAAAAACCGGCCATTTTACACGTTGCGGTAACAACAAGCGTGTATTTAATCTTGGTATGCTTAGTGTTAAAGGTGACATGGCCGAAGCAATGAAGCTGCCCCATCCCTCCGAGGATAGCGTCGGTGGCAGACTGCAGGGATTCCTCCGTGGAGTGCTGCAGGAAATCTCTCTCGATAGTCTTTTTATGTTCTTTCTCCCACTAATGCAGTGTAAGTATTCTACTTTTTACTGAAAAACACGAGAAGGCTCCATCTCACGAGAAGATGTTTGAGATCAGTAGATTTCCTCTCGAATCTCTCTACCGATGCTAAAGGCCCTCCCTCTTCCAATCACTGATGTCGTTGCGGATGTAATATCTAGGATTTGGGAAACAGTTTTAATTTTTGTGTGATTCAGAGTTGTTGGAGAGTCTCCCGGATAATGACAAAGGGTTGAGATCGACGCAGGAAATTAAACCAAGTGCGGAGGTAATTTATTCATAGATGCCAAATGGTGCTGAGTCTCTATAAATTGACAACTCTACTTGCTAAAACGGATTTCTCCTGCCATTCAAGACGCAAAGTGTTTGAAGAATTACACGGTTTGTCGCATTGAGGAATTCTCGGAACAAAGCATCACGTAGATTCGAAATAAAATGTGTTCGGTAAGGTATGGACAAGGACATGATGTTTGGAATCATTCTTGCATCGATAGCAAGTGAGCGGACCTCTTCGACACAATTTCTTACAATAATAATAATAAAAAACTTAGCATATATCCATTTGGATATTTTAAAATTGCTTTTATATATCTATAGGCATTGTCTAACCTTGATAGATCGATTTTTAAGTTGCCGTAGGCTGTTCCTGTGGAGAAGAAGAAGCTGGAGCTTTTGTGAACACCTGCGCTTTGTCAAATTCTAGGCACACCTTAGCATTTGACTAAGGCTGTCTATTTGAAAGGAGGCTCATTTAGGGTTTTATCAAAACATAATGGCGTTCATTCAACTCGTACCGCATTTTCTACCCCATAGTGCAACAAGATGGGGAGGCGTCTTCATTGTTCATGAAAGCAAGCTTCAACCCATCACCAATCTGTTTAAGGATGCACTATGCTCAGTTTTGTTAGACCTTGAACAAGGATCCGAACTTTTCAGCTGCTTAGGTGGGATAGGGATTAAAATTTTGACTTCCTGGGTGGAGAGATACTGATTGGCTGGTGCCCTGGTTTCGTGGCAATGTTGAAATAGCATTTCAAAGCCGCGCTTGCTCCTTTCGACAAAAGTTTGTCATTGCCCTAACTGGTCATCAAGACGAGATCATGTCTTTTCTTCTGTGGTTTCATCAGGGCATTGAATTTCATTCCATTCACTAATTTACAAATTTTACTCTCCGGCTTGCTTACTCTGTGCCTGCTTTCTACGCATTATGGTGAGGAGCGCAGAATAATATTTTTTCTTTAGAGCAATTAAATACAAATTGTAAATATATTTTAAATCACATTTTTTGACAAATTAATAGTTTGAAATTTTATATCTTCATCAATGGATTTGGGGAACTTATTTCATCAACGGATTAGGGAACAATTTTTGGGGGAACTTAATCGAATTTCCTCTCTCCATCTATCTATCTATCTATCTATCTATCTATCTATCTATATCTATCTATCTATCTATCTATCTATCTATCTATATATATATATATATATATATATATATATATATAGTGGTAGCCGGGCACATTTGAGAATTTTTATGTTTTCTAACTTTGTACGCTTATTGAAGATGTTGTGTTTCACAAACAAATACTTATATATCATTTTAAGAGAACTTAATGTTGAATTCAACATAAAAAACAAAATTCAAAAATATTTGCAGCACAAAACAAGGTAAGAGTCAGTAATTATAGAGATATATTAAATATCGATTGCATTGAGTAATCAATACTTCGATTAGCTATCTTTTATTTGAGGGTTGCCTCATTCGCACAAAAGTTTACAAAAGATGCCACAAGTCGTAACTAGGATTGAGATCAGGACTGTTACCTTGCCATGTCAGCAAGGCTTTGCTCTGTGTACTAATGCTATGACAACAATTCAATGTTCTTAGTACTAGATCACACTTTCGATATTTTTACTGTGCGGCAATGTGAAGAATCTCTGTGAGAAATAAATTTTGTTTAAAAAGAGATCCTTGACGGAAGGTATAAGTTTTAGTTCTAGAAATGTCTCAGCGTATTTTCTTGCATTTGGTGTTTTATCGGTAACATGAAGTTGAGTAGTACCGTTTGATGGCATGCCAGACTCTATCAGAGCCCTAACTGGGTTCTTCGCAGCTGCCTGAATGTGGTCGGGATGTAGCTCTTCTCTTATTCTTCGTCTTACTTGCTTTCGCCCATCACTACCGAATAACAATATCCTTGCTTCCTATCTCCTTTTATTCAGTTAATGTATTCCCGAGTCCATTGTAGCCTTTTTGTGCGATGCTGTAAATCGAGATAAGACTTTTTTGGTAAAATTCTGCCTCTTTGTTTGACATATGATAATTGTCTCCTGATTGGTTTTCAACTATCAGAAACTGCAGAACCCTTCAGTTCCCTTCTAATGGCTGATGATGATATTCTTCTGCCTTTCAAGTTTTAGCCTTTTAATTTTTCCATCATCAACAGAAGTGTTGCCCCCTTTTTTTTTTTTTTTTGGCCTTCTCATGCTCTGTACTGTAATCAATTTGTCTCCTGATATCGTAAACGAAATGTTCGGACTGCAGACGTAGTCACCGAACCACCCATCTTTCCTGCGATTTCAACATGGGAAAGGCCACATTCTTGTAACAAAAGTCTTAGTTCTCTTTCTAGTCTACTTCTTTATCGTTTCTTGATAAAATATTAAAAATATTTACAAAAAAAATTCTTGTAAATGTAGAAACATTTAACCTTCTCTGCCCTGAGTTTTTAAAATGTGGAATAAAAAAAACATTGATGGAAATTAGTGATAAGGGTCACCAAGAGAGCATCCATTAATCTCATCTCATTTTCACCACGGCAATAGGAACCAAGAAGTCGTGGCAAATGCCACCATTATTTTTGAAAAGAAATGAAAATTAAGAATTTAAAATACCGCGATGGCAGTTTGAAATGCCCTTAACATAAATTCCTACTTGTAATTTGATCTCATAAAAAGCAACTTTCCTTCAAAAAACATATTATGACTTGTACGATTTTAAACATGATGTCAGCTTCTGCTGGCTATTACTGAAATTTCATTAGTTCTCAGAACAAGAATGGTGACTGGCCGAGAAAGTCAGAAATTACAATCCACTTCATCACATTGTTTGTTTTTCAGACTAAAGTAAGTATAACTTAGTTTTTATATTGGAATTTTTCTGCTTGTATTGAAATTAGTTTAAAAATATGCTTTAAAAGTTAAGTAAGCCTTTTTAAGTCATCATTTTGTGAAAAGTAACATTTTTTTAAAGCATATAAAGTTAGAAAACATACTAATTTCTAAAATTAAATTATGATAAACGGGAAAAACGAAGACCCATCATGGTGGGCACCACCTTCAGAATTGCTTTTTATTTAAATAACGTGGGTAATGTTGTTCAGATATTTTTGCATTAAATCTCTGCATTCGAGTGGAATCGAGAATATTATAAAACTTCAAAGGAAAGTAAGCGAAACAACAAGGAAGCTTTTAACGGCAGAAACAACATAAATCGTTTCGATTGAGCAAAATTAGACAATACCGCAGAACAACAGCGAGTAAGGAATACTATTTTCCATAAGATAATTCATACCTAAAAATACAGTGCAAATAAAATTCATAACACTATTATATAGCAAAATAATTTCTAACCACAGTGCTTACTAGAAACACACTTTACAGAGGAATAATAATGCAAATAAAATGAAGAACATTTTCTTTATTAGACTCATAGTTATTTCCTTGGTAACGGGAACAAGCAAGCAACAAAAACCAAACATAAAGAAAAAAAATCCTCTCGACAAGACGGAAGTCAACGACCCGAGCCTAATTATCTAAATTATTGTTTTCAAATTACTTTCAGTATTTAGGTAAAAACCATCGAAAAAAATCTCCTCGAATCTTTCTGGTATATTCTCCAGTTACCTCCCCCCCTCACACACGTAAAACTGCGAACCTCGGCCGAGGCGGCGAGTACCTTCTCGGCGGAGGGGAGTCGCAGGGCGTGGATGCCTGGAGTGATCCAGCGCTCCCACTGAATTTGTCTTGAGGAAATCTGTTTCGGACGCCTTCGGCCCGCCAGAATCTAACACGGACCACAATCACAATTCGAAGACAACATGCCACATTCCATCGATTTAAACCCCCGACATTCATGAACTAGTGCGCCGAGATGCGCTCGAAGGAGCGAATGGGCGGACGATCAATTGGGTTCTGAATGCCAAATGAATCTATATTTTAAAGGCCAAGTCTGCGTATCAACTTTTATCTGCAGAGCTCTTTGCGTTTTGCAGTTGCCGAGTTCACTTGTAAGGGAACAGCTTGAGAAACAAGTTTCCGTTAAAGCTTTAACGGGCGTTTGCGAGACCGGTCCCGAGTGCTCGCACCGAATCCCTCCCGTTTCGTCCAAAGAGTTTTGAGTCAACGCATCCACAGACAGACTGGTATAATGCTTAGAAAATGTTTTTCGAGACGGCCTGAAGCGAAGAGATGGATAAAAAAAAAGAGTTTGCATTTTTCGTCCATCTCAATATTTCCTCTGTGCTTCGCATAAAAGAAGATATTTTGCATTGAAATAACCCCGCAACAGCAATGTTTTCATTGCTATCGCACTCTTCAGCAGTGGTTTTGAAATGAACAAAGGGTAGAAAACCAGTACAAAAAGGGGGGCTCGATACAAAATTTGTATTATTAAAAGTTTTTTTTTATCAAGTGTCAAAACATTGCATCCGTCTCTGCATTTTAAACTCATCTGAAGTAATAAACCGCCGTTTGCATTTACCCTTCTTTCCATTCAATGCGAAAAATAACATTCGGAATCCTTTTACGTGGCATCGTTGAGTTGCAACCACTTGACTTGCTCGTTACTCGGGAATCGTGCGGCAGGGAAACCAAGTGAAGACTATTTAAACGGCGTCTTGATGCATACCTACGAATGGATGTCAGATGAAATTTAGATCGGATGAAAGAATGTCATCCCCGACGAGGATTTCCCTATTGGGAGAAGTTTTAAATTATTCGTCGTCGATGTTTGTAGGGGAAACCTCAATCCCGACATTTCATTCAGAAGGTGTAAAAGTTGAAACATCCCCGAAGTGGAATACAGGTGAAATATTTTTTCACCCTCTCATTGTTTTCAGTTCCATTCCTCCTCCTCAGCAGCGCAAGAAGCACGAGACGACGTAAAGGAGCTTCCTCGTGCGAAATGACTTTTCCGAAAGAAGAAAGCGGCACGGGAATGTCCGTACGGGATCTTTTTCTAGATTATGTGATGTTTGCAGATAAAACAAGTTGTTAAGAAAGTAATTCACTAGGCTTCAGAAAAATTCATAAGTATTTGCGAAATAAATACATTTGATTTGATACACGAATCCTCCATCATCCGCTAATCTCTCATCAACTGACATTTCGGTTCGATATTCGCTTTCCGATTTCGGATCCCCGCGGACTTCTTCATCCGATCAAAAGGCCGGACGAGAGAAGAGGCAAGAGATTCCTCTTTCGTCCCGGCCGGAGTGCGGCGTTCCGATTCCGAGATTTCACGGCGATGCGCCCAAGAGGACAGCAGCAGGGCGACGGTCTTCGGGAGGAGGAGGGAAGGTCAAGCCAGAAAAGAGCGAAACGTTGTTCACGGCATTCACTTGGGCGCCCCACCCTCTCACTTATTCACTTGGGCGCCCCACCCTCTCACTTATTCTTTTTTAAACAGCCCAGTTTAATGCACATTCGGCCAGTAATGAGACGGCAAGTATTTAGTGCATGCGTTAAAAGAGACTGATTTACGTTTGCTTCAACTTCATTGAAAAGATTCAGGCATTCCAGGCTTGCCTATACATTGCCATTTTGGAATTCTAGAATTGCTCTTTTTCAATGCATTTTATGTAAAAAGTATGGATATTTACCCAACGAAACTTGGTAAAATAAAAAGAAAGATCAACATGGTTAAATTTGAAAAACTATAGAAAATAAATGGCAAATAAAATGAAAACACACACACAATCAAATTCCCATCAGAAAAAAAAAAACACAGCAAAAAAGGGCGGTATTAATCAATGATAAGAGATCCATTATTTTACTCCAAAATAAGCCAAATTCTACAAACGCATGCGCAATTAGAAAAAATACAGTACAGGGGCTTGTAGTCGTTCCGTCGGAACAATTACTTGCTATCGACTGAAGATCATTTTTATCATGCCAGAACATGATGTTGTTTTTGCCGTCAACAAAAATCCGTAGCGAAAAATTGAAATTTATTATCTACACAAGCATCTCCTTAAAATCGGCTCTTAATAACGCATTTCCATTCCATTTACAAAAGCTTTGATTTTAAAAAATTAATTAATGACTAAAGCAAATAAAACCTAGCAAAATTTCATTTTGAGCACGTTATTATATGAAACGAAATAAATAGGAAGGGTGATATTTTTTTAAAAATCAATGCGAGACAAAAAGTGTTTTGGATCGTTTGCAATACTAAAGTGACTCATTCGATGAAGCGATTAAAGTGAATAAAAACATAATTCAACTTGCGCAAGCACTTGGTGCTTGGCCGTTCAAGAAATGATGGTCTGAGATAATACATTGAAATATGCAGCTGATTTCATTTCAATCTTTGTTTAGCCTTTCTACGCATGAGCTGCCTACTTGCCGTCTTAGAACTAACTGCCCGAGTGCGAACCTGGCATAAGTTCAACTGTCCGAAGTCTCGAACGAATAGATTGCATTACAAACACACACGAATTAAAGTTTAAGGAGTGACTATAATATTCCTCTACTAAGCAAGATGACTTTTCTCTCTTTGCTTTCTGCCTCTCTCTCTCGTAGGAATTTTATTTTCTTCCTCTCCCTGACTGCCGTTTCACAGCAAACAGAGACTTTGTGTGCTTCCCTTTGAGGCCATTAAATACTTCGCAGCCGATCGCTCAGCCTTGGGGAGCGTAAAGTGGAGAAGTGAAAGCGTAAGTTTGCAAAATCTTATTGAGATTTACAAAGAAGAAACAGGAAAGCGAGCGTTTTTAACTAGGCCGAGGATCTTGAGCACCCTTCAGAGACAACTTCCCTCCCAGTCTACTAAACTCACGATGGATCCACTTTCAGGAACAAGGAGGCGCGAAAACAAATCGTTTCTTTCGGGAGAAAAAATGAAATAACAAAGAAATGAGCGTTTAGCCCTCGCAGACACGGGTCTTTTTCTTTCTTTTACCAGACAAGGGAAATGGGAATATCGAGCACGTCGTGTGAAAACTTCCGACATCCTCATAATCTTTACGCATTCTAATTGAAGCCAGTAGAAGAGGAAATATTTGTCCTGCTTTCATCCTCGTGCATACCGAATTTGCCAACACATACCAGCAGGATCCGAAGCCATGCTGCACTTTTAACTTTTATCTTTCTCCGACAAAGAATTCAGGCAAATGAAATTTCGAATAATTTCAGAATCCTCCCTTTTCCTCTCCTTTCTTCGTTCGAGGGAGCGGGAATTTTCGGTTTTAGGTGAGAACTCAGAGTGGCAACGAAAGCACCATAAATAAAACCGGCTTCTTTTGCCACTGGAGGGAACGAACGTGGTTTAGGGGAAAATAGGAAACACGGGAGATCTCTCGCCTGGTCTGCATCTTCGACCCTCTTGGTGACGATTTTAAGAAATGCCGAGTTTCAGGGTGCCCATGGGAACGAACTTTTCGTCTCGCCTCACGGCGTTGCTCAATCCGTCGGTCAAACAGTTCGACTCATTTTCCTTTGAACATTTCGGCATTTCGTGCGAGCAGAGTGTTGCGGAGTTTTGAGCCGCAGGACCGTGATTTATTTCTCTTTCACGCAGGGAGGCCCACGGCGAGTATCCCGCTTATCCGACGGACGAAGAGGGTGGATCGGCCGCCATGCTCAAGGAAGCCGCATCTTCGGAGAGCGAGCAGGAAAAGGTATTTACAAAGGCTTTCCTCATTCCATCTGAGCGCGTACATTTTTTTTCGGTATTTTTCGTGCTCAGTCTTCGGATACTAGATAAAGAAATGATATAATTTCAGGATGCACAAAAATTAAAGCACACGAATTCTTCCGAGAAACGACAGCTTTGAATTCTATCCCTTATTTGTGTAATAGAAAGAGAGCTAGCTATATTGTAAGTGAAAGAACCTGGGTCTGATGAATAAAATAGCGCTTGAAATGTCATTCCATTCTCCGAAATTTCATGAAGTCAAAGCTAGATTGCTTGCCTCATTCCATTCTTGAGGGATTCGTAACCCCTGCAGCGAAATTCGGCCGAGTTCGAAATCCCCTCCCCCTCTTGCCTTTCGCGAGAAAGTAACAGGAACGTCCCGGGTGAAAGAACGCAGGGGGAGGGGAAATCACTTCATTCGATGTGCAGAACAGAAAATTCATTCTCTCGTTTCCAAGCGCCAAAGCTTTCAGAAGAACTATCGAATGTCGCATTCTCTGATATTTCCCGTTGTAGAGGCAGGCGATTTCATTTTCGGCTAATAAAGTGAAATGTATTTATTAGTTTGTGTGGATAATTTTAATTTTGGCGACAGACTGTCGAATCTCGCCAGTTGGATTTTAAAAAATACGAAGTTCTGCGATTAATAATAAACCGGCATTAAAAAGAGTAATTAATAGGAATTGAAGCTTGATGCTCTAAAGTGCGAGAAAAACAGTTACTAAAAATTTTAAAAATGACAAGTTTTTATGTAAATTGTTTCTAGTTCATAAACAATATTCGAAATTTTCGACTTCTTCGCTGTAATGAAAGGGCCACAGAGAAGCGATGAGAGAAAAGCTCGAAAACTGAACTAAAAAAATGAAAGAAAGACAAAAACAGACCAACGGCAAATGAATTTTGAAACATTCTGTGCTTCAGACTATAACTCCTCTTTTTGACGCCATCTTCCTAAAGGAAGGCAGAGAAGTGCGAATAATGCGAAAGATATGCCTCATCTCGTGCTTTGTTCTCTCCAGCCGATCAATTCCCTACTGTTTGGGGGGGGGGGGAATACTGGTTTTAACCCATTCAGTTTTGAATCAAGTCTGTCGTCCAATCGAAGTGAGTTTCCGATCCTGTCATGTTGCGTGTTATGGTTAGCACCCTTGAAGCATTTCAATAAAAGAATCGGGATGAAAACAAAGTAAACAGAGAGGAAAGAAATAATTTTTCCCCCAGTTTTTTTTTTTTTTTTTTTTTTTTTTTTTTTTTTTGCTGGTTTTACAAACAGTCATTTTACATTAAGCGTAAACAGGACTGAAGAACAAATTGCTGAAGGGGAACTGAGCAGGCAGAATAACAAACGCTTTTATTGATTTCAAAAAGACTTAAAATTATTCTATCGAATATTAGGTGAAAATGTGCAAGGATGTGCTCACATTATCCGGACTTGTTTTGAAAGAAATGAATTTGAAATAGAAAAAGATTTATCACAATTTTTTATCATGTGAGAAGATGATATTGTTTTGGTTAGAGGTTTTTGAGTAAATGAAGGCAACGAATAATTGAAACTGGAAATCGCGTAAGCAATGAACAAAGCATAAATTTCAATATTCATCAACATCTTTTAATTACGTATATTTCTTGCTTGCTTTTACCAGTATTGCATAATTATTACGCATGCTTCTTTGAAAGCAGATGCGTTTTTAAAAGGTTGACCTGTTTTTACCAGCATTTCTTTATTATTACGTCTGCTTCTTTGACAGTAGATACGTTTTTTTAAAAGGTTGTCGTAGAACTAGGGCATCATAGCTGTTATTTGGTCCCAAAATGGATCGATCTCCGAAACTTTGCTCGTCAACTATAAAAATTGAAAATGAAAGTTTTTAAAAAAAATGATCACTATATGTATATACCTTTATATGGAAAGAGGAGAGGAAGACAGAGACCGATAGAGAAGTCTCGTGATTGTTTGAAACCAGTTTAAACTGGTTGAAGACTTAAATTAATGGAGACAAATAATGACTCAAAAATAATAATGTTCTCACATGATAACTTGAAATTTGTGATCGTAGATTTCGGCTTCTTTTTATCATAAATTTAACTTTTATTATTTTTAACGGTTTTCTTATCGATTTGAAGCTATGAGAAATAAAAAAACAAATACAACATATTACCTTGCAGAGGAAATGCACATTTTAAATTAAAAATTCAGGTCCCAATTAAAATGCGATTATCTTTCTTTTAATTTTATAAAATATTGCTTGTAGTTTTGTATACACGCATCTCGTTCTTCTTCGATCCTGCATGAGATTAAATTGAATGCGATAAGAGGGCTCCGGCAAGGAGGCATATTCTTAAAAATGGAATTGTATATCCTAGGTGAAAAGCGAGACGGTTGTCAAAGAAAAGATTGGTGTAGACAAAAAAGAAGAGGTATGATCTGGTCTTTCGTTTCTGATTATTTTTCATTCTCTCTCTCTCTCTCTCCTTCTTTGAATGGCACTTTGTGAGCGATCCAATTTTTTCATGCAGGAGGAGCCGGCGGGATACGCTTTGAAAGCGTCGAAGTACATCCCTGAACTTATGGAACTGGCGAAAGAATACGACAGTAAGTAGTTATATATGAAAACTCATTTAACAAAATTATTGGCATAGACATACATTTTATAAATAAACATATATTTATAAGAATTAACATTCAACATATATTTTATTTATGTTTATTACTCATTAAATATATATTTTATAAGAAATCAGTGAAGTAGCAGTCTTTTGAAGCAAATTATTACTAACTAAATATAAATTTATTTCCCTTCATACAATGTAGAATGGTTATAAGAAATTACTATGTCTATATAGGAGTCACCTAGCTATCTTCACAGAAACTGAATGAAGACAAAACTCACTTTTCTTCCTGAAACGGAAGTGCAACCACATCGCGGGATTATAGACTGCTAGTTATTAAAAAAAGTGAATATCCCTAGTCGGCGAAAAAGGGGCCATCTATTAAATGCATTAAGATCGGCTGCTATCATCGTCACGACGGGTGAAGAATTCATGAAGAAATTCTAGCCCCAGTTAATTACCGCTCGCTTGAAAAATGTCATGCTAGAACTGACAAGAAAAAATAGGATTAGAACAAAGCTCACAATCTAGCAGACACGAATTCAGAGAGCGTAAAACATTGCCCGCACATCCAAGACGAACTTAACCCGTCGTATAACGGACATCAGTGACAGCCTTGACCAGTTGCCGACTCGGAATGTTCTCCGGGTGACATCCATCACAAGTAAATTCCTCTGCTTCGTATTAGCATATTTAATTCCGTGCAGCATCCACAGCGCATGGACCTCGACGTGGCCCGTCGTTTCAATGGCGGATGCGCAGTGCCTCCGGTGGCATCTTGCTCATTCGGGTGGTAAGTCTTTGCAGCTCCCCGCGCTGTACCGGAGAGGAAGCGAGCAGGAGATTCGGGTTGCTTTTCAGACTGTTGCCTGGCGCGACAAAATCGACCACGACGGTGTCTCAGGCCTAATCCGTGCCTCCTGGTCTCTTCCGCTCATTTTGAGACAGATTCAGAGGGCGGTGGGAGTAGGTGTGAATAGAAAAGAAAATCATCCTGAAGTCCTCAGGTGTTTTTTTCTTTCAGATCTGCTCAGATCTTAGATTTAGCGTTTAAATCCGTTAAGCAATTTTTTTGTGAACAGGTAATATTTCAACACTACTTATAGTTTTACTTTATAAAAATCACATTTCAAATAAATAAATAAATAAAGCATCCATCGCAATTTGAAGCTTTCAAACTTTTTTTCACTATAATCATAACTGGTTGGGTATATATATTTTTTTCTTTTTGCATACGACTCTTGAGCGTATACCTCAAAGTGTCTGAAATCAAAATTTCCTTCAGTATCTTTGAACTGTATTATAAACAGGAGATTGAAAAATTGGGATTATTTATTTTTTTTGTATTATCTCTTCGAATTTCTTTCCCAAATAGAGGAATTTTGGCGGTATTCAAACGTAACTTCCTGAGCAATCATCTTCCTTTGCACAAAACTAGTCACTGCAGATTTAAAAAAAAGTTTAATATGCGGAGTAATGGTCTCCCGTGAAACGCGGTCATGCATATCAAAGAAAGCTGAAAAAATCCATTAGACGAACTTGAAAAGAAATATTTGACTTTTCAAGATCTTTTCAGGACAGCTTTTAAAAACAAGGTAGTTAAACTCGATGTCGATTTCTACTGTCTGACCAATATAACCATGAAAATTTCTCGCACTTATATTAGCTCATAAACCATTAACTACTTTAAAATCCTTTAAGTAAATCACGAAATATTAGTAAAGAAAGTATCTCCGTTTTCTCCAGTTTTCAGGTATATGCAATAAATATCTAGATATAAACAAATGCAGCGAAGTGGCATCCGGCGCAATTATAGCTCGGAGGAAAAATTCAATGAAACAAATATTCTTGGTTTAAAAAGAAAGTTTATTTTAAGCTTGGACGTACTAGAGTACCCGCAAATTAAAATGTTTCTAAGTTGAAAAATGCGGTCAGAGCAATTCTTTACGCTCATTTTGGGAAACAAGTTGCTTGTGAGAAACAGAATTTTCAAAGTTCAATTTTGAAAATAAACTGCCATAAATAAGTTACCTTCAAAGTACAGAAAAATTAATGACAAACAATACGTTCAATGGGAAGGGAACAGAATTGTCACTGATGCATTTATTTGTGTTTTTATCAGCTACATTTCCTTTCATCATTTCTTTTTGCAGATCAAATGAATTTGTGATCGCTAGCCTGGCTCTTAATACCTTTAAATTTTAACCTACTATCTTCGGAAATCATCAATTTAGGTGTGTGTAGGAATGGATATCTTTGTTTGAATCTGAGATGAGAGAATGAAGAAAAAAGCTGTATTTTTGGGATCTTTATTCAAAAACAGACTATGCAGAGACCTATTTTCATTTTTTTTCTTCTGGAATACCAATTTGATGATCGGAAATGGAACTATTCGTAAATTGGACGCCCGAAGTACAAATCGGAGGGCGCATCCTTCTTTCGTTGAAAAGACTCTGTCGCCACCTGCGGCACTCAGGGATTCCTCCCAATGTTCCACTCATTCCTTCCAAGTAACTCGGTTAGCTTAGGTTCCCTGAACTCGAAATGACTGTTCATCTTTATGACAGGAATAGCAGGAAGAGATTTCGGGGAAAGAAAGACATGCGATGCGAAAAGGCTTTGTTCTTCCGCTGTTATATCAACACAATTCCTGAATTTGAAAGAAAAGAACTATTAAAGTTCCTCATACCATCGGTGATCGGTATGATGTTTATAGTTCTCTGTGTTTGAGCCGACTCGACAATATTGATTCCCATTCATGTTACCAGATGCGTGTTAAAATGAAGACGAGGGAAAATTATCCCGCTTTAAATCCGCTACGCAGCTCTCTGAGGCATGCTTGTTAATTTCTGAACCAGAATCCTCTCGCTAGAGCAGTATTTCTATCTCTGAATCGCTCAGGCAGCAGATGTGTCTGTCGCACGCACAGAGTTCTGCCGAGAGCGGAGGTTTCAAAATCTATTGCTAGCCAACGTCGCGCTTAGGATATCGGAGAGGGGAGGAGCCCCGGAACAAGTCATCGCCTGTGACATCACGTCGTCAAAATCCCCAAACTGTGCTTTGCTGTGGAGTAAATCCAAGACTCGTTCTGACACAACTCGAGTCACGCATCTCTTTTAAAAGGAGGCTTCACAATGATAACGATCGTCGATCTGCAGTGATCACGAACCATCATCAACTTCATCATTGAAGCTACACTTTTCAAAATGTGCAGATCATTAAACAGTAGTTGCAACTGTTTTTCTTTTTTATTCCGTTGGATGCACCCAATTTTCTTATAGTAATCAACCACTGTGTGATCGAATTATTCTCTGTAACGAACCAGTTATCATCCTGATGATTACCCCTGTCTCAAGACAAATAAAGTAATTTAAAACAGAACAGTTGTCCGCTTCTACTGACATCTATTTTCTCCGCTCAAGAGTCCTTGCTCTGGTCTTTTGCAGAGGTCTGGAGGGAGAAGGAGATCCTCGGGATTTTCGACAAATGCGACGAGGAGATGATCCGGGAAGAAGCTTTCCGGGAAATGGAGACATCGGTCAGACTACAGACGGACAAGATAATGAGGGAAGAATTGTACCGAATTACTGAAGTAAGGTTGAAAATTCCTCTTTGTAAGTAATCGGAGGGGGTAAAAGAGGTGTTTTCTTGCCTCAGATGGATCGCAGCTCTTTTCGTTCGGAAAAAATTGACCTTTCGTCCGATCCTTTTACTATTATTCTGCTCGGTTGGCCGTTGCTCCAAGCTTCAAATCATTGCTTGCCACAAGAACCGAAAAAATTCCCGATTCCTGTCCTCGGTGCGCCATCATGGCGGACAGCTTTGGAATTGTATTTCATAAACGACACTTTCCACACGTTATGCGAAACAGCCATTAATTACGTTTCTTTCAAACAGCCTTCTTTTAAAAACGTTCGAGGCATTTTTATTTCGAGTTCGACTGGATGCTCCAACACCTCCAATCTTCGCTGCATTTTATCGATCGTGCGATGCGTGGCACTGGAGGTGTTGCACAGGAATAGGCTTACTTAACAATCAAGGTTAAAATTTAGAGGTAATGGGACATTCTTTCCCTAAAAGAGATGTGCTCACGAAGAAAATAAAAAGAAATACAAATACCGGTAAAGGGATGAGAGGGTTTTAGATTCACATTTTTCGGATAGTTTTGTGCCTGAGTTGATTTACTTGATTACGATATCTAGCTGTTTTGGGAATTTATATTTGCATATTATTCCTCCCTTGACTGGTTTTTAAATATTTCTGACGCCTCCCGAAAGTTTCTTTAACTTATCAAAGGGATTTATTATGTTGTAATTTACGTATCTTCTTCGGAAATCACTGCTAACCTTAACTCTGAAACCTTCTATCAATTATAGTCAAAAGAATTATTGCTAATTATGAAATAGTTTTAAAAATTAGCTATGGCTAAGATGCCGTGATACTAACTTTTGAAATAATGTTCCACTTTCTAAAATGTTTTCGCCAAATTGGAAGCAAAGTTTTTGAAGAATAAAAATGAAAAAATATATATACTTTTTAGAAGATTGTAATCGGAGCAATGAGGAAGCATTATTGAAAAGGTCGAAGCCATTGCATCTGTTTTTTAGACAGCCCAATCAGAAGTAATTTCTTCTGTTCCTTGGTTCAGTGGCATTGTCAAAAGATTTTCGATTTCCCACAGATCTCTGAATATTGAATTTGTTAGAAACAACGGCTTCCGAAAGCTTGACCGCATCGATAGTACCGATGCCAGAAGTACTATTTACGAATTCATTTTTATTGGCACAGTCGACAGTGATATCGTCCAAAATGCTGCAGATTTCGTGTTTAGCGCGCCTTCATGGGTGAAAAAATCATTGCTTTGTTACGAGTTCCTGAATACTACAGAATCATTTAAAGATATTTTTAACGAGAAAAAGAAAGCACATGAAACGAATTATACGGTTATCTATGTCCTAAATACTTTTAAAACAAGCTTTTTATATATTTATAAAAAAGTAAATGCAAGAAAATTCCTTATCAGAAGGTTTCCCAACAAGGCAAAACGTATAATGGAATTTTATCCTTCACTGTTTTAAAAATCACTGGATTTACACAAAAACATTGATGCTCAATCCGATATATTAATTGTGATCCTACGATTATTCTAATCCTTTAATTCAGTTTTATTCTATTTTTGGGACAGAAAACTCATCTTGCGAGATATCAGTGGCATTATTCCTTAGAAATATGATTCCCCAATCATATAGGAATGCAATGTAGAAGTGTATGTAAGAACTCTTGATTTTTTCGGGATTGAAACAAAATATTGCAACGGTTCTTTAATTCCATCTTTCGCAGGGTAGCCTCTTATATCTTATCTTAGTACTTACTAGCCTGTATATATATATATATATATATAT
>JAOUZG010029365.1:2511871-2522170 GCA_026289955.1 Argiope argentata
ATATATATATATATATATATATATATATATATATATATATATATAGTACTGGAGTCGAAAAGATGAAGAAGAACTTTTAGACATCTTTTTATTTCCTTCTAGGATGTCACTACACACAACACAAATACACAGCACAACAATTAAAAATAGGGAGGGAAAAAGACCGATCAGCACATCTCGACGACTCGAACAGACTCTTCTATCCACCAACTCTCCTCTCTTTCTCCAAACTTGTTTTTTAGCCTCCCCCAGTTACTACGCTACCTGGCGGTCACCGGCAACACGATCCCTCTGGTCTTTCCAGTCTTTCTCAGTTCCCAGGCAATACGATCCTTCACGTCTTTACAGCCTTCCTTGGTTCCCAGGAATACGACCCTTCACGTCTTTAAAATCTTCCTCCCTTTTGGGGGAAACTTTTCTGCGAAGTGGAAAAGTTTACTCTTTACTTTACTGGAATCTAGTAAATAGTCTCGAGAGAAAAGTATTCAGTTCAAATGTTTTCTGGATGCAAATGTTCAAACCAAAAGATAACAAATTGTAAGTACCAGTTCTGTCTGAAAAGATACCTACCTTTTATAGCACAAATACCTATCCCTACTGACATAGCAAATTAACTTATATACCACACTCAAAAAGAAACAATATACAAATATAAAGCAAATTTATGATATACAGATACACATACCTGAAATAAAAAAATCCTGTTTATAATAAAAATGATATAAGATAATAGATAAAAATAATATGAGTATTAAAAATTATATATATATAATTATTATATGTGCACTTAATAGAATCATACAGGATTCACAATGATTATACGTAACATAATAGGACATAAAATTATTTATAGGCAATATAGTTGATTATGAAAGATATATGTATAGTATAATTAATAATGAAAAGATATATATGGATAGGTTTAATAGTTTTATTTTAAACTACCAAAAAAAAGCTAAATCTCATTTTAAGGAATGCGGCTTAGGCTATCAGCATTCTGATGCTGCTTTCCTTTGCGATGTACAATCTCGTAATTAAAAGACAGTAAAATTAAAGTCCATCTTAAAAGTCTGGGGTTTGTTCCAGTATTTTTTTCCAGCCACACCAATGGATTATGGTCAGCATGTATAATAAATTTTTCTTGTCAATCATGATAACATTTTAAGTTTTGCACGGCAAAAAGGGTAGCTGCAGACTCTCTTTCAGTAGTACTATACTTTTGCTCTGCAAGTGAAAACTTTTTACTAAGGTACAGGATGGGGTGCTCTTCGTTTTCAACTACTTGGGAGAGTACAACTCCAATACCAAGGTTCGAAGCATCACACTGAATGACGAAGGGCTTGTCGAAATCAGGACTGTATAAAAAAAAGGATTTGTGGACAGTTTGTGTTTAAGTTCTTTAAATGCCTTTTGACCGGTGTCATTCCAAAATGGTTCTTTTTTGGGAGGGCCTTCGAAATCTCTTTTGATGCCTCTTCTTTCTTCAAGTGTCATTTGTGTTCTTTTTCTTAGTTCTACTTTCTCTCTTTCTAGTTTTTCTCGTTCATATCTTTGATTTTCTCTTTCTAATCTCAAGACTTCAGCTCATTCTCTTTCAATCCTTAATCTTTCCCTTTCTCTTTCAAGCCGAGTGGGATCTTCTCTATTTTTTCTTTCTATATCTCGTTGCCTTTCAAGCTCTGAAACCCTCCTTCGGTCCAAATCACGATCCCTATGCCTACCATGTTCTCGATATCGTTCAACAAAACTTCTCCCAGATAAGTGCGGTCTTCTTGTACCAAACCCTCTGGTATAACTCTCCTAAAGTGACCGTCTCTAAAACCAATTCTTCCACGAATCCGATGTTCTACTAGATCTTCTATCTCGTGACCTTTTTCTATGCTGACTGCGCTTATCTTCCTTTGTCCGTTTTTTTATCCCTTTTCTCTTCATTCCCATCACCATCTTTACGGTTTTCATTTTCACTTTCCCTATCAGATGCCTTTTCAGATTAATTTTTTCTGAAGATTTAGCCTTGTCTGAAGATTTTGACTTTTCACCTTTTGATCGATCAGCAGATTTAAATTCGTCTTTTCCATTCGTCTCCCAAATAAATCAGTTTTATCACTTCAGCTTTCAGTATTAGTGGAGTCAGTAGGTTTCTTTTGACTAACTTGGGTTTTAATTGCCTTAAAATCAGCTCTTTTAATTTTTCCAGAAGGCTTCTGAGTTGTTTTTTCAACATTAATAATATTTCCATGCAATTCTGTATGATTCAATTTGTCAATACAAATAAGAGCTTCTTCACTACTAGCTATAGTAATAAATCCATAACATCGTGATCCTGGAGTCCTTGCATTTGGCACAATTTTTGCTCCTGATACCTTTCCAAATTTCCTAAAAAGAGCTTTTAGATCTTGGACTCTAGTCTTCTCAGCTAGTCCACTCACACATAAATTTTTAATACTTGCAGTAACTCTTTTAATAGGTTCATCTTTGTCAGTAGTTGATTTGTTCTTTTTTCCAGAATCTTTGCTGTGACGATTGAAGAAGCGTAACATTTTAATAACATTTTAATTTTTGCGCGGCAAAAAAGATAGCTGCAGACTCTCTTTCAGTAGTACTATACTTTTGCTCTGCAAGTGAAAACTTTTTACTAAGGTACAGGATGGGATGCTCTTCGTTTCCAACTACTTGGGAGAATACAACTCCAATACCAAGGTTCGAAGCATCACACTGAATGACGAAGGGCTTGGTGAAATCAGGACTGTATAAAACAGGATTTTTGGATAGTTTATGTTGAAATTATTCAAATGCCTTTTGACAGATGTCATTCCAGTCAACAGTCGACTCCCGATTTCGACCCTTTAACAAATTAGTCCTGGGAACAGAAATCACAGAAAATCCGGGGATATACCTTCGGTAGTATCCAGCTAGTCCCAAAAAAGCTCTAACTTCGGTCTTACTATTAGGTGTTGGAAAATTTTTTATTGATTCAACCTTTGATTCACCGGGAGTTCGTAAACTTTGTCCTACCAAATGTCCGAGGTACTTTACATAGGCCCGAGCGAATTGACATTTTGAAGGCTTTACATGTGGCTTTGCATCGCGGATTCTTGATAGAATATCTTCCAGATGTTTCAAATGCTCATTCCAGTTTTGTGAGAAATAGCCACATCATCTAGATAAGGTACTGCATATTCTTCACAATTTTTTAATAAATTAGCCATAAGGCGACTGAAGTAAGATGGCGCATTTTTAAAACCAAAAGGTAATCTTAAGGGTCTAAAAGTTCCGAAAGTGGTTACAAAAGTAGCCAATCTTTGGGCTCGTCGACTCAATGGAATCTGCCAATATCCTTTAGTGAGATCCAAGACAGAAATGTATTTCGCCACGGACACGTTCTCTATTAATTCTTCTATGTTGGGCAAAGGGAAATACTGCGTTCTAGTAACCTTGTTTAATTTTCTGTAATCAATACAGGGTCTTGCATCTTTCCCGGAACTTCGACAAGTATTAATGGGGATGTAAAATCTGATTCTCATGGCTCAGTAATCCCTAGCTTCAACATCTTTTCTATTTCCGTTTTTAATACTCCCGATTGTCGAGGGGAAAGTCTATAAGGTTTGGCGGAAATAGATCGTTCAGTTTCTAGTTCAATTTCATGTTCGGTGAAATCCGTACAACCAGGTTCTGTTGAAAAGGTTTTTGAAAATTTCTCGATCAATTGGCAAAGTTCAGTTATCTGAGTTTCTGACAATACCGTGTTCGATTGAATATCCTGGTGAACTTGAGATAATCCACAATCTTCAAATCCTAATTCTAGTTTGGGAATTTCTTCATCTTCCTTTTCATATGTATTTTCTTCCAAACATAAAAAAATAATATTTTCTTCTCTCTGGAAGTCAGGCTTTAGCATGTTTATATGATAAACTTGAGTTTTATCCTTGTCTGGAAAATGTATTACATAATTCGTTCGGACGAAAATGTATTACATAATTCGTCCAGGAAAGTTGTTTCACAACTTTTCCTGGTCCAATCCAATTAACTGCAAGTTTATTCGGCTTGAACGGAGCTGTCACTAGAACTAAATCATCGTCTTTAAATTCTCGTTTTACTGCCTTCCGATCATACCACAGTTTTTGTTTCTCTTTAGCTTCTTGCATGCGTTGAACGGCAAGTTCTTGACACTGCTTCATTCTATTCATCAATTCAAAGACATAAATTATCACGCTGGTTTCCTCTTCACCTTGCTCTGTTAATTTCTCATAAAGCAACATCATGGGCGTCCTCAAGTTTCGACCATGGACTAGTTCTGCTGGACTCAAACCAGTACTATTATGTGTAACTGTTCTTAATGCAAACAATGCATGTTTTAAGATTTTCTCCTAGTCTTTTCCAGATTCAAGGCAAAGAACTCGGATTATCCTCTTCAGAGTTTTTGTGCATCCTTTCTACAGGATTACTCTGTGGGTGTCGAACCGAACTCCTAACGATTCTAATTCCAAATTGGTTTGTAAATTCTGTGGTGAGTACACTCACAAAGGAAGTTCATTGGCCTGTTTGTAATTCCTCTGGAAAACCAAGACGACTGAAAATCTGTGGTAATGCATCCACGATGGTTGTAGAGCACAAATCAGGAGTGGGAATGGCATCGGGATGTTTTGAGGACAAACATATCACTGTTATAATGTATTCGTTAACTGAAGTGCTAACAGGTAAAGGTCCGCACGCATCCACGTTCAACTTGGTGAAAATTTCGGGAACAACAGGGACAATTTTCAAGGGAGCTTTCTTCTTATCTCGAGGCTTTCCAACTCGTTGATAATAATCACAGGTTTTGACAAAATTTTCTACGTCACCAAAACAGTTAGGCCAAAAAAATAATTTAAAAAGTGTGTCCTTGGTTTTTCCCGCACCTAAATGTGCCACTCTACCTTCATGGCAAAACGTTTTAAGTAGTTTTCGAAACTTTTCTGGAACAACAAATAGCTTTCTTTCCGTTCCATTTTTATCTTTTTTTTTCTTATATAATAACATATTTTTTCCAAGACATATTTATTTTTGGAAGTTTTTTTTCTTTGCTTCTTCTACAAGTGGTTTTAATTCGTCACATTTAGGTTGTTCTTTAACGAATTCTTTTGGGGAAAATTTTAAGAGATCTTGCAGAGAGAGTTCATTAACCTAAGGCAAAAATTCCTTTGTCTTCAACGTAAAGGCCATTTTCATTTAAATTTTCATCAAGCTGTTCAAGGGTTGTACTTTCTTCTTATTTTTCCAAAAGCTTCTGAGCTCTAGTTTGAATAGCATTTATCATATGTGCTTGTATATCTTCTTTTGTTTTCAAATCTTCGAATAACATAGCAGTTTTTTTTCCAAGCAGATACCTTCCTTGAACCAAAGAATCTCTCAAAACAACCACTTTGGTAATTTCGTGTCCCATTTCACATTCTAGCTCAATTTTGGTAAGAGGTAAGGATTGTAAAGTCTCTTCTAAAGGTGTCCTCAGCCAAACTTTCTCCTTTGTATACATATGTGGCTTCACATACTTGTTGCAGATCAAATCTACTGTAGCACCAGTATCTCGAAGAATTTTCATCTCCACACCATTTACCTTGCCAATGCTTGTGTAACGAGCCATTAAATCATCCATATTATCTGCCACAACATGGGAGATGAATTCTTGTTTCTTCAACTTATCGCATTGAGGTCGAAGATGATTGGTAGATCCACATTCATAACATCGCACTACTTTTCTTTTGTCAAATTCTTGATCTCTTGGTTTATCTTGAGTTGCTTCATATTTGCTATGAAATTCTGGCTTAAAATCTTTCACAGTTTCTTTATTCGTGAATTTATTTTGGTTTCCGTTTCGAAAGTTCGGGAAAGTCCTTTTGGGTAATTCTCTTCTTTTAAAGCTTTCTCTAATGCTTTCATAGTCATCGAGCTTTTCAGCTAAATTATAAGGGGAAGTAAATTTCAGCCAATCTTCTAAGTAATGTTCTCTTACTTCAGCATGCACTCGAAATTTTAGTGGTTCCGTCACAATTAGATCCTTAAGTTGCTGAAAGGAAGTAATTTTTAATTCTGAAATCCATTCTGAGAAATAACTGGATAGTTCTTGTGCGTAATTCTTCCAGGGTTTTTCAGGGGTTTTGTAATGTTTATAAAAACATTGTTTCAATTTTTCGCTATTCATTTTATATCTTTTCAAAATAAGATTCTTAACAAAATCATAGTTGTTGGCATCATCTGGCTCTTCTCGGGCTAGCATGTTCGATAATTCCACGGGTAAAACAGCTAACAGGTAAGCTACCCGATCTTTCTTCGGGAACTTTAGTCATTTCTGTTCTCTGAAAACTTATTAAATGCAGTCCCATTTCATCGCGCTTTTCACCATACTTCGGTGTAATCTGTGCTAGTTGAATTCTTGGACCAACTTCAACAGTATTTTGGGATCCATTTATCTGGATATTGTCTCCTCTCATCAATTCCAATTTCTTCATTTCTAGCTCATGCTGTTGAACTTCTCGCGCCATTCGCTCTTGCCTTTTTTCTTCTCTTATTCTTTCTTCTTCCATCCGCTTTCTGTCCTCGATTATTCTATCTAGTATAATTTTTACTTCTTCCTCCTGATACAATGGGCTATTTAAAATTTTATTCTTAAGTTCTACTACTTTGTCTGTAGAATTTGCTTCCAGACCTAATTCCTCACTTATTTCTAACAGTTCAGTTTTCCTAGCCTTTGCTAAATAAGACATGATTTTTTTTCTAGCTTAAATAAAATTAACGTTAAAAAATAAAAAAATAAAAGGAAAGCCCTTTAATATACTGAAAAAGTTTTCTAATCAATCTATTTAATTATGAAATAATTATTCAATTCATAAATCTTAAAATTAAAATTAAAATTATTTTCGAATATACAAATATACTTTACAATTAAATAGATCACCTTCAATAAAATTACTTCGAAAGTACCGTTTAAATGGGAAAAAAAATAAATGAAACAAGTCATATAATAATTACACCAGTTCCGTAGATATATAAAAATAACACATATCTTTTCCCCTTTAATCAAACAATCCAAAGTTTTTTTTAAAAATTTTCATACAGAATATTTTTCTTAATCAATAAGAATACCAATAAATTCTGAAACTTCATTAATTATTCAGTAGGCTAGCTGGAATCAACTATGAATCATTAGAATTAAAGTTAGTAGAAACAGCTACAACTTAATACATAAATACTTTCATGAAAATAATAATCACAGTAAGAATTCTTCATAAATCATTTATATAAAACAAAATTTTTATCTTTAAGAACATTTGTTCCAAGAAAAAAAGGCTATGTCAGTACACTTTCAATAGAAATATTTTTTTTAAAGCACCATCAGATGAAATGAATGAAATGATATTCCTCTCCGTTTGGAAGAATAAGTTTTGAAATAATTTAGGCTGCATAAAAGCAATTTCTTTCTTTCTTTTTTAAGTTTCCTGTTTTCTAAAAATACATAAATGAAAACCAACTGATTTTGCGTATTTCTTTTTCAACAGACAAAAATTTATTACTTCGGTTTTCCTTTAACACTTTAAATCAGAATACACTGAGTAAAACAATAGAGCATTTATTCACAATTCTAATTCTTAACAAATAAACACCAATATATATTCTAATATTATGACCAAGTGTTGTATTAGAACTTTACATATAAATCTAGTATAATTATTTCACACAATCTAGTATAATTATTCACTCTAGTATAATTATTCATTCTTATCTAATATAATTATTCACTCTTATCTAGAATAATTATTATAACTTATACTTTTATTTCTTTTTTCTTAATATTCTTTTCGCCCTTATTCGACTATATCAAATACATTAATATAGAATAGTAGGGATAAGAATGTGCCTTGAAAAAAAATCCAAAATCCAAAATTTAATACAAAAAGTGAATAAAGAGTTTCAAATACGCATTTAACTTTCACCCAGATTTTAATACAAAAATTGAGATTAATTTTAAAATACGTAGGCAGTTTTCAGACAGAAAAAGTATTTACCCCTAACAGATTCTTGATTAGGTTCATGGTTTTATTTCCGTGCCACCGCTGCCACCAAACTTCGGTCTGTACTGGAGTCGAAAAAATGAAGCAGAACTTTTAGAAATCTTTTTATTTTCTGCTAGGATGTCACAACACTAATACACAGCACAACAGTTAAAAATCGAAAAAAAAAAAAAAAAAACAAAAACAAACAAATACGACCAGAACATCTCGACGACTCGAGGGGAGTCGATGGACAGACTCACTGTCCATCGACTCCTCTCTCTTCTCTCCAAACTTGTTTTTTATCGCCTCCCCTAGTTACTACGCCACCTGGCGGTCACCAGCAACCCGATCCCTCTGGTATTTTCAGTATTTCTCGGTTCCCAGGCAATACGACCCTTCACGTGTTTACAATATATATATAGATATAGATATATATATATATATATATATAGATAGATAGATTTAGATATAATAGATATAGATAGATAGATAGATGGATGGATAAACAATTTTAAAAGAGGTATATAATAAATTGCCATTTTCATTATAATTAGAAAGATACACAAATGTATAAAGAGAGCGCGTATGCTGCTATTCCTAAAGACATAGTGGAACTAAGATGAATAAAAAACAGATATATAAGTGAAAAAAATAGAAATCCGGCCTTATGACTTTCTCAAGGTTCACCATCAAGCAAGGATTCCAATAAAAAGTGGATTTTTTTTCTATAAAGAGTCAGACTATTGTCTAAAAAATTAACTCTTTTATGACCCGGAAAATTCCAAATTTTAAAGTAAAACAGAGGCATCAATTTTTAGCATAAAAAACAAATGACAGTTAAAAAAAAGACAAAACTCACAAATAAAATTCTATATTGAATAAACAAATATATAACAAAATACTAAATACAATAAAAAACAAACCCATATTAGCAAAAGAATAAGTAAGAAAATAAGAAGTCTAGAACATACCCTTAAGAGAGAGATGTGCACCCAAGCAGTGCTAAAGAGCAAATGAAACAGACTAGAAGAGATTGAGGCGAGTGCCAAATCAGGAAGGAGATACTGGAAAAGAACGGTTAGGGCCAATCAGAGACTAGCTTAGGTCGTCAAAACACATCCCCGAGACGAAGACCGAAGTTTTAGCTAAGGAGTGCGTAGATTATTCAATTTCGGGCTTTTTTAATTCAAAATATTTTAAGTTTTTCAATGTTTATAATCTCATGGATAAAAGGCAAACATAGGGAGAAGATTTCTAATATAATAAAGTTAATTTTATTTTCCTCTGACTTTTAGAAGCACGGGAAAGTCCTATTGAAATAGGAGTAAGTGTAAATTTTAACGCAGAAGCAAGTCCATAGCGAACCCCGGGGAATTGAAAAATTATCTTATTAAAAATTGTTAATTTATTGTAAAATTCTGTCCCTACTAGTGGGTTAGTCGAAGAGATCTAAACCTTCTTTAATTATAATTTCAATATTACAGTAATTTCTTGGGAATTCATTATTGGCTAGATTTTTTAAAAAAACAATCAGTAGCTTCTTTATAAGATCTTTTATTATTACAAATATTTTTTATTCTGTTAAATTGTGAAAAGATTATATTTTAAAAAAATTTTGAGTTTAAATTAGAATAATAATTGCATAGTTTTATTATTGGAAAATTGAATTCGTCTTTTTTGTCATATAAACCCACCAGTGTTTTACCGTTAACAACTTTAATTATTAAATCAAAATAATTAGCTTCGGTTAGTTTTTCATTTGTTTTATTCAGAATTAATTCTTTTGGATAGAAGTTTGTTATTATATTCGTATTATCTACGTTAATTAGCAGGAGGTCATCTATGTACCTCCATCCGTTAATTAAGCAAACATTTTTTTACATTACTACGAGAAAAAAATCATTAAGATTAAGGGTATGTTCTAGACTTCTTATTTTCTTACTTGTTCTTTTGCTAATATTGGTTTGTTTTTTATTGTATTTAGTATTTTGTTATATATTTGTTTCTTCAATCTAGAATTTTTTTGTGAGTTTTGTCTTTTTTTTAACTAATTGTCATTTGTTTTTTTATGCTAAAAATTGATGCCTCTTTTACTTTAAAATTTGGAATTTTTCGGGTCATAAAAGAGTTAATTTTTCAGACAATAGTCTGACTCTTTACAGAAAAAAATTTCTCTTTTTATTGGAATCCTTGCTTGATGGTGACCCTTGAGAAAGTCATCAGGCCGGATTTCTCCTTTTTTTCACTTACATATCTGTTTTTTATTCATCTT
>JAOUZG010029365.1:2529465-2569187 GCA_026289955.1 Argiope argentata
ATATATATAGTCCTTTTGGCTCAGGTATTTTCCTTAAGTATACCAGCAAATAAATTATCAGTTAGGCCATTTAAAACTTCAAAACTTGTTTGACGAAGGCTGCTTTTTCGGATGGTTAATTGCATTTTCATTATTCTGATTCGAAAGAAAGCGTACAAATCGTATATTTGCGATGCGATTTTGGTGTCCCTTTCTCACGTAAGTATGGGAAAAAAATCATTTTTAATTTCAATTCACTGTTTTGTCTTTACAACGAAATTATAGATCTGACGACGAATTTCAGGCATTTTACGCCGTAGCGTGCTCTTGATTCGCTTCAATGCGCAATAAAACCAGACACCAAGTTCGTTCCCTATTGGGGAGAAAACGACGCCTCCATTACTTTTTAACGAATTTGGTATCCATTTTCAAATGACGCAACTGGCTGGATATAGTTGGAATTAAATGAGAAATATTTACAAACTCAAAACGTGTTTCAGGAAAACAGACAAAATAATGACCTAATTTTCAGAGACGATTATATAAGTTTCAATTTAGTTTAGTTTAGTTATATTAACGTTCTGCTTTAAAGAAATATTAAGGATATTAGAGGACGAACCTGGTCATTTTGAATCACTGTCAGATGACGAGGACGACACTTGAACTGTCACCATCCTCTCCACCCCCTGCCACACCAAACGTTTCAATTTATAATTGGCCGCTTGGTCAAGTGATGAAGGCTTAAATTCGGAAAGGTCTTGACTTAACCAACGGTCTGATTTGTGTGCGTGCTTGTGCGTCAAAGAGGATTGTAGAAAGCCCTCACTTTTGAAGAAACAGGAGTTGGTTTTGGAAGCTGAAGAAGCTTCAAAAGGATACATTAAAGAGATTCGATAAAAATAAATTTTAGGTTATATTTTAGTAAAATATTTGAAGTAATATGACCCCATGGGGCCTTTGGTTTTAGTCAAAAGTTTTTCCACGGAATGGTTCTACGACTTTGAAAAGTAAATTAAAAGAATGCCGCAATAGTGTAGTGAACTGAATCCATTCAACAGTCTTTCCTACGAATGAAAATAAAACAAACATATCCTTGCCTTCTGGGTCGGACATCTTCTCCACGCTCGAGTTGTATTGAATGAACGTACCACTCAGTTTACAAGGATTTCGTAGGCTGCAATAACATTCAATCTCCAAATAAATAAATAAATTCTGAAATGCTCATGGTTTGCGAGTGAATGGAAGACCATCTCTAAACTGACTTGCAGAGGAACGAAACCTGAGGCTGTGACACACGGCGCGCCCGTCGTTGCAAGTTTTCAGCAAGGGGAGTTTCTCTCAGTTATGGCCCTCCCCTTATCTCGTTCATTTTTTTAAGGTTCAAATCAGCATGCCACTAAAGATAAAGGATATGAGGGGATTCTGATGTCGGTGAATTCGAACGTAGTTAAAGAGGAAAACATCATTTCCCTGTCTGATTGAAACATTCTGTCACAGGGGGATGCGCGGTTGAGAATACAATCGTCGACTCTTAATGAGGTGGAAAAGAGGCCTTCAATCCACAACAAAATATGAAGGAATTAAAAGGCCTCTGTGGCATGCGGGCGTTGGAAAGGTTGCGACATCAATCATGATCAAAATTATTAAAAAATCAGACGCTTTGAAGAGAACAGGGATTTCACCAACCTTTCGCCTGGAATATGTCGTCTGTGAACTTTCTTGATTTGTTTAAACGTTTTGATTGTTCGAATGTTTGCCAACTTTTTGAAATGCATTTAGTTATCTGGAATTATCTTTGTTTATTTTTAATTTATTTCAGTTAGGAAAAAAAATCCAGTTATAAAAATAATGAAATCGTGATTTTTAATTTTTAACTTAACTAAAGATTAATTACTGCTTAATTGCTAGAAAGGACTTGTCATGAAAAAAAATAATGCTCCTGAACTGGCTTTCTCCGTCACATTACCTTCTAAAAGAGGTCTGTTACGAAATTTTCCTTTTGGAATGGAGAATTAAAAGAAAAAGTAATTTGCCGCCCAGTCGGAAGGATAATAAATATCATTGGGAACGATGCAGTTTTCATTCTTCTCAACTTTTCTTTAACCATAATAATGTAAGTTTGAAATAAGGATGAGCTTATTGCCCTCAGATACCGCGTGCATCACTAATGTAAAAAAGAAAAAGAAACTTCATTTCCTTAAAAGCGCAATTTTTAGTTATTCTGATCTTGGATAGCTTGAAAATTCCACGCTTTTTTAAACATTGGTCATACATTTTTGCCCGTATTATACTTCACTTTCGACTTTACGTCTAAAATAGAGTAGAAACACAACAGAAGCGGTTGCATGGTCCAGAAGATTCGAGATCTGCAATTCCTCTCCTCTGTTTCATCCGGAAAAGCAAATAGATATTTGCATTGAGGATATTGCATAAAGGAAACATGGGGTCATTGGGACCAATCGCGGTACATGATGTGTAACAATTTTCGAATCGCAGAGGGAGGCTCGCGGTCCCTGTTGAATTAGACCCCTCGTGGCGAGGACAAAGCTCCACCTACCGGTCACATGCTTTTTTCACTGGATTGGAGACGCCGTCGCAGAAGGCCAGAGAGAATGTTCTCTCCATCGGCGCGATTCCACGTTCGGCTTTGACGCGCATCGCGGAGAACCGCTCGAGCACCTTCGATCGACGAAGACAACCCTTTCACGCTGATCTGCGACGCCGAGGTACTGATTATTCTTCCCTCTAGATTGTTTCATTTTTTGAAGGATTGCATACTCATGAGGAACAGAAGAACGGGTCTGGTAAATTATTTTCGTTTGCGATAAAGCGCGGACAGATTTGGGAAAACTTAAGTTTCCGTTGATGCTACTCAGTTACTTTTTAAGTTGATATGTTGATTAGAGACAATTCTTGCAAAAAATGTAGCCCAGATCGAAACTCTGGTGGCAAAAGGCCTCTGCCTTGTCAGAGTTCTTTTGTCACGCTCGTTCTGTTTTCGATTATGGCACTGACGAGCCGATTGACAATAAGACCAAAAATGATTTTATCTGGACTCGAGCACGGAGGTTCATCTAAAATCCGTAGTTCAATGTTGTCATGCTTCAAAAGATACTTCATTATCACCCGTTACACCCTCTATCCACTTCGTGTTTTATTAAGTCAAAAATGGAAAGAAAATGGCCCCTGTTCAGTCTCACAAATTCTGCTGATTCCAGATCAATTTCAAGTTGAATGTTCTGAGTTTTTGCGCCCGTAGCCCTCTTATGTACTCGGGTTTGGGTTTGAGTTTGTGCTTTTTTGCGGCGCAAACACCAACTTTGGCAAAGCTCGGCCACTCTACTGGAATTTAAAATGTATGCATCCATTTATAATAAAATCGAAGCATGATATGTCTGCAATGAGTAAAGATGCGAGTCATAAAAAAGCTCAACAATAATGTAAGGTGTCATGCATTACTAAAAACAGTGGCAAATGTTTTAGATTAGAATTGTTATAAAAACATATTATGTTTCATGGTAGGTTATATGATTATAAAAACCGATATATTTTTAAAAAACGAAAAAGTTAACATGCGGAGTTTGATTGAGATTTCTGAAAGAATGCCAGACTCCGTAAAGAAAACCCTGGACGTTATGCAAGAATGTGTGAATCAAACATAGGACTGTTACAAATTGAGTGGATGAGTTAGTTGCCAGTTAATAGGTCGGATGCTCACGAGTCGGACAGCCAAAAAAATGTATTTGTTTTTGTTAAAGACCGAAAAACTACAAAAAAAAATGTCTGCCCTGAAAACTTTAAAGGAGAAAAAAAAAGAGTGAATATCCTTTATGCTTCTCCGCCATATGTCATTCAATTTCGAGGAGTGCATTCATTGCCTATAAGAGAATCGATGTCATTCTTTCTGTCGCTCCCAATGAAGCAAGATGGCCGCTCTCAACTTCAAACGATATCATTTCTTCAGCGGCAGCAACGCGCCGGGGCACCAGGCTGCCTCGAGAAGATGTGGAAACCGGCAGAAAGGCCAAAGAAAATATTTAAGAAGTAAAAATGCGAGAGGGGAAACAAGGAGAAAAGGGTGAGCAGGGGCAAGTTGGGCTGATATGCAGATTCCAGAAGTGTTTTTGCTTCAGCTTGCGGAATGCATGCAGCATTTTAAAGGAATATCGCATCAGATGATTCACACGGCACTGACGGGGCTTAAAAATTTAACGTGTCATTTCTAATAATAATTAGCATTGAATTATTATTAGAATTTAACAATAATTGATGCGTAATTCAGAAATTAATTTAATTATTTGTATTTTCTTTTGAATATAACACTCATTTTTTGTTTGTAATCCTACATTTTTTTGCAATAATATATATATATGCATTTTTTTGTTTTATTATTATAAAATCCCTTTAAGGTTTTATACTTAAGTTTAAAATATCAATCAGATGAATTTATACGATGATACCGCGTTTTTTTCCAGAAAGTATCCAGGATTCGTTCAGTATTGCCGACTTTACTTTCCAATGTTTATATATCAAATGAAAAAAAAACATCATTTTTAGAGAAATTTAATTAAATAGTTTATTAAAAACAAATACAAGCCATACGATTAAAAGCAATTTTTATAAAATTAGCTTCTTTTTTTTTTTTTTTTTTTTTTGAGGAGGAGGCGTTGCATTGAGAGGGCACCCATTCGACACCTAAAACGTAAATGAAACAGATATCTCTGAACAGGTAGGATTTTAAATTTTGTAATGATGTTACAAAAAAAAATATGCTGCGTTAATGTTTTGCTAAATCACTGAAACCTCTCACCTCGTCCAAAAAATTATAAGGCTGTGCGTGTTCTGCTCCTATCTGAACGCGAACGATCGGCCGACGTTCGATTTCAGTTAACATTGAATCATTTTAATGTCATAAAAGGGGATGACAATATGCATGCATTAAATAAAAGGGGAATTAAAAAATAAATCGCAAGAGTTGCTCTAAGTCTTAGGAGATACCTAACGAAGGAGTCCATACAAATTCCCTTGTCTCAAAATCGTCTTCGTTAATTTTTCTAGTGAATTAATAGCAATTAAAAGAGAAAGTGAACAAAAAGGAAATTAGTACCGTTTAAACCATGAAATGTTCTACATTAATTTTTTCCGAAGCCTCCGCATAAATTGGCGGAACTCTCGTAACCTAAGCCTGCCGCAGTGCGCGTACGTCTGTCTCATTGACTCCAAATCGCGTCACTCCTCCTCCGTTGGAGAGAATGAGTTGCGCCTGCATTTCGGCACTATCGAATCACCACTGCGAATTAGAAGAAGGCTTGAAAAAAAGGATGCTTATTAAAAGAAGAAAAGGATTTAAAAAGTGATGGTCGAATCATTCAAGGCTGTCATTATTTCTAACGCGTTATTTTAAAAAAATGAATGGCAGTTGAAAGAAATATTGTACCAAAATAGAATTAATGTCATTGTAATAGGAAAGTTTTGAGTTTTAAGAAATAATAAAATGTTTCTTATAAGACTGTTTCTTTCAAAATGACTGCAGAAAAACGGCAAGATTTCTTTTAATTTCTAAATTGAATAATCAATTGGTTTTTACATTTTGAAAAGTTGAAACTATTCTTTTTCTTGTCTTAAAGTGTAAGTGTGCAACGTTTGGTGGATATCGATATAGTTGTTTGCGATACGGAGTACGTATATTTATATGTATCCATATGTGCAAACATAACCCCGTTCTAACCATTAAGATAATATATTTCGTCTGTTACCTTTTATGATGCAATGTCCGAATTATTTTCAGACAGAAAGTAAATTTGTATGCGATGTTTTAAAAAAAATGATTTCAATAGCAGCAATTTATAATCAAGCATGGAATGCCTGGATCCATCTTTTGAAATTGCGGTAAACATAAATCAATCCCTTTTTACGCATGCGCTGCCCACTTGCCGTCTTGTAATTGTTCGAGTGTAAACATGGCGTTAGGTCAACAAAATTGTTGAATGTTTTTATGCATATTAGGAATGAATAGCTAAGCTATAAAAATGGTTATAATTAAGGAATTGCAGTTGTGAAAAAAATTTTCCTACCGGCTTTGTTCCTCGCTTCACCTTTTCCTTCCCTTTCCAGCCCTGTGGAGCGAGATGATCCTGAAGAACAAAGGCGCCATCACCTCGGAGCTCGGTCTCAGCACCTTGTGCGGCGTGTCGGACGGCTTTACGGCCAGGCACATCAAGTACGCCGTGGAACAGGTACGGGAGGGCATTTCGAAAGAGAGACTCTTCGCAAATGCCGCTGGGTAGATCTGAATACGAGAGTGGCTGCGAAACATCTCAAACGAATGCCCCGATTTTCATCACCACGAGACTTTTTCGCAAACAATCGTTATGCGAAATTTCACCCGAAGAACTTCTTGTTTTACAGTGTAATGACTTGATCCTGGTCGATCAAATAAACAGGTAGCGTTTAAACACAAAAGTTTTATTTACAGCTTTATACAATAACAAAACAACAACAACAACTCGTCCTCATCTAGGTTCATATTGTAAAGAAGTCGTCACCTGGTCTCCTTTTGTAAGAGACACATGCTCGAACATTAATACTTCTAGCCAGCGGTGAGACTATTCATCCTTTATTGCGCATTGTGTTTCTCCCTTTTAGTATCGCCCTTCGGACTTAAATGGAGACAAATAAGGGAACACACATGCTAGAGATCCATCGAAGAAGCAAACCGTGTCGAAACACCAGATGGGGCTATTTCTTCTATGGACCCCCTCGAGCTGGGATAAAGTTCCAATAATGAACAGCATATGCGTTTTATGACCCATTGAGGAAAGAAGTGCTAAGCGAATGCAGATGCGACTATCTGTGTATTGTGAAGGTTCTGTTAAGGGGTGAATGTTTCAAGAATATTACCACGACATGTCGGCGCACCATTGGGTGTATTCCAGAAGAATGATTGGGCAATCGGCATCTACAGCGCGCCAATGCGATGGAGATGAACTTCAACACTGTTAAAATGGACGATCGAGAATCTGAGTGAGGGAGAGGAGACGAGCTGATCCGGGAGTACGGGACCAGCTGATCTGGCGAGAGACTGGACGAGAGCGGACACGGCAACGAGACGAGCTCTGAGCAGTGCTGAGGTTGAAGAAATACCACGTGATCTCGAGTTTGTTGGAAAGATCTACCGGAAGTAATCCGTAGATCTCTGGAGCTATTCGCAGTAGCCGGATTCGCGGACAGCTTGCGAATCCTCGGCATAGATGCCGAACTGACAATCCAGTTATAAATATTTCCCAGCATTTAACCTAGAGGACGTGTTGTTGTTTTTGTTATTGTATAAAGCTGTAAATAAACCTTTTGTGTTTAAAACGCTACCATTTTATTTGATCGACCAGGATCAGGTCATTACAATATGCTGTAATTATTTACATCTGGGATAATAGTTCCATGACTATCACAAGGGAAAACTAACAGGCTCTTAGCTTATCCAGCTACTGCAGTAGCTCAAGAGATCTACGAATTACTGCCGGTAGATCTTTAATCAATAAACTCGCGATCACGTGGTATCTCTTCAACAGTCCAGCTCTTGAACTCAGCTAACAGCTCACCAGTTCAGCTCACAGCTCGACTCCTCGTCGTTTCAGTACCCTCTTCACCTCTTCCTTTCAAAACCTTCCGTTTTCACCTCGGTCAAACTCCGCCACTCAGATTAGCATTGGTGCGCTGGAGATGTTGATCATCCAATAATACTTCAGAAATATTCCCAATGGTCAGCAGTTAACCATGGGATTATTTTCTACGCCAATAGCCTCCACGCCAATAGCAGATCCTTCGCAAAAGGAGAAAATTCACATCTGGAGGTTTCAGTACTTCTTTCTTCAAAGAGTCGTAAACGCATGTGTTGTATTATCGGAACTTATCCCAGTTTGGGTGGTCCATATAAGAAATAGTAAAATCCGGGGGATTGACACAGTTCCATTCTTCGAAGGGCCGCAATCGCACGTGTTCTCCATTATCTGACTCCCTTCCTTCCAAAGGGTAACATCAAAACGGGAGAAACACAAAGCGCAACAAAGGAAAGAATCGTCTCACCGCTGGCCAGAAGTAACAATGTTCGAACATTTGTCTCTTAAAAAAGAGCGATAAGTTTTACGACTTCTTTACAACAGAAACTCTTCTCATTCGTTGGCAACAGCATCAAATGTAATGATCAGATTTCAGCTCGCATGGCTGCCGGCTCTCTGACTTCTGTATGCTAACCAAATGTGTGAGACTTTCGTAACATGGCTCTTTCTGAAAATCAAAGAAGAGAAAAGGGACAAAGTAAAAATTTGTTTTTAAAAAAAAAGATTTTCCAATATTCTATTTATTACTTTTTTATTTATTTTATTTGATAATGCTTTCACATTACTACAAATGCGGATTTGAAGAAGAATAGATAAGTGTTTTGTTAGCAGACTAATGACTTGACCGTTACGACTTTTAGGTGAGAGCCTTTCTCACCCCTTCCGTGTTTCGAGAAGGCGTTACAAGCACGCAAAGTTAAAAATTTTTTTGCAGCACTCTTTATGGAGATGAAAATATCACTTAACAGACATTGTTACTTGACGCATTTATTTTATACTTGATATCATTCTTCCATTGGGAATGCAGCAGTTTTCTAAGTATTTCCGCATCAGAGTTGCCAAATTGTGAAATACATGTTTCGTGCATTGAATTTAATCTTTTGATACTATCGCCTTTTTATTGTGTTTACTATCGCCTTTTTATTGTGTTAGAGAGAAAAAATATAAAAAGTTTATAATTTTGAATATTATAATTCCAATTAGAAAGTAGAGACTATAAGAAATTCAAACAAAGCAAGGGATTTAAATTCGTGAAATACGGTGAAAAATAGCAAAATTTTATAAAAGCTTTTAAAGTTTCAGGTGCAGTGCCACCATTATAGCATTTACAGAGTTGCAGCAAAACAGTACAACCCATGAAACAGATATTTTTACTTTCAAATTCAAATCTCACGATCACTTGTCATCCTGTTTTAAGAGCATCAGCTCAACTCTGAAAAAACCTCAAATTCCTCCAAATGCGCGCCCCACAACAGAAGAAAGGCAAACATTTTTAGACTTCAAATTTTGGGCGAAAGACTGTCAGTTTTCAACATCTCATCTTTCAATGGCAGCATAACAGACGATGGGTGGATGACCTCGACCAATGTCTTATTCCAAATGTTTTCAGAGCACGGTGCCAACGTTGGAAGCAAATGCCGCAAAATCACGAATGGACCCAGTTAAACGAGGACAACGACGGATTGTTCCACGATGTAAAACCACGCACGGGGGGCTGTCCTCCCGAACTCTAATTCGTGCCAGTTTCATTCCGGGGTCCACTGCACCTCCTGCAAAAAGAGCGGGAGATGGTTTCCTTTTTGTCGCTTCTTCAGAGAAAGAAGAGCCATTCGCATCCAATGGCATGCGCGCGTCTTCATTCCCGCCAATGCTTTGCCGCGCAATGTTTCGTTCCACACTCCTACTTTCAGCTTTTTTTCCTTCATCGCTTTGTTCTCTCCTCCCTTCAGAATGAGCCGTGAGAGTGATTTCAGCCGGGTGTCCTTCCAGGTGCTGACCGACCGCCGCCTGTCGCTGCAGGATAAGATCCCGCTCTCTGCCACGGAATTCGTGCCCTCCCTCTCCGACTGCGCTCCAGTTCCGCAAGAGGAGAACGACGAGTACAGGGTACTTGCCCTTTATTCCAGCTTCCATCGGAATCCGTTTCCTGTCACTGGACCAAGTGGCATCAATGATAACCAAGAAAATGTTTTTTAAGGAATTCAAATTCAATTATTTATTCATTTACTTTGGTATTTTTCGGAAACAACTTCTGGAGTTGTGATACAAAAAAACACACATTTCAGAAAATTTTGAATTTTACATACATTTTAAAAAAATGTTTATAAAATTCAAAGTTTTTATATTTGTGATCATGCTCTTTTCCCCCTAATTTAAATATTTAAAAAAATTTATTAGAATCCTGATAATCAGGGCTCATATTATGAAGTAATATTATCGAGTGAATTAATTTAATTAGCATAAATTTCAAAATATAGTCGCATAAATGCATTCATTAAAAATCCTCGTACTATTTTCTTTCTGTGTGGATATATGCGTAAAAATTGTGTATGTGTTTTTATTGTGTTTTGTAGAAGTATCTTCTAATGTCCCTCAGAAAATATTTGTTATAAGTATTAAAAGTTTATTTTTTGCGAGTGCACCGACTGATTTCACATAAAAAAAGAAAAATCACATCTGAATTTTTCGTGGCAGGATGGTAACAAAAACCAAAATTAAGCCCATTTCAAGGCACCATTTAATTTGATGAATTAATGTTCCATTGTTAAATATTAAATGAAACGCCAGTGGTAGTTTATGAATTGACCAAGTACGAAGGTTTCAAAATCTGTCCTACTTTACAATTAATTAATTAAAGCAAGAAACTTAAATGTTGTTCACATTTTCAATCGTTCATAAAATACTTTTTATTCATCCAATACGTTTCAATACGTTTTTTAAACTTGATATGGATGACACTCGATGTAAATACAGTTCTTTCAAATATAAATTCATCAATTGAATTGAATTAATTTTTAATACTTCTGATTTTTATCAGTGTCTGATGAATATTGGAATCAATAGGCAGTAACTATGGTTAAAATGTGAGGATATCGGCATTTTTCAAATGCAGTTGAAGAATGCGAGTTCGATTCTTGCGAAAATCAACTTTTAATAGATTATTTACATTAATTGTTATTATTTAATAAAAAGTAACTAAAATAATTTTTTTGTAGACATAAATAGGAATTGACTTTTTTTTTATCTTTCTTGTTTTGAACAAAATACTGAAATAATTTTTTGCTATTGATAACTACTGAACTAGTTTCTAGCTTGATGAATAGAGAGGGAAGAGTAAAAATTCAATGACCGGAAGGGAATTTTTCGTTCGTCTCCTCAGGTGTGGCTGTCCAAGATGCCGCTGCAGAAGAGGCGGATCAAGGTGCTGAGAGAGGAAGCGGGAGAAGTAACCGAAGAGGTGAAAAACAAAGAGAAGTCCGGCAACCAGAAAACGGCCCAATAGACGCGCAACAAAACGAACGGGAAATACGCCACAGAGTGTCACTTCTTTACGTCCAGTTCGACCTGAAAAACACTTGCCGAATTAGCATTGTAAACAAGTTGATGCGACGTTAGATTACTTTAGAAGATTGCATTCGGATTCATTCCTAATCATTGGATGTCAGCCAGGGCCTCGGGCAGTGCAGTGTCGCTCCTTCGCTTCCATCAACCCGCGGACTGTTTCTCGACCGAAGAGAGAACCGAATGGAATGAGGAAAATCGCATCTTTCTCGTGAAAAAGGTTGTGGCATCTCTTCCGCAATCAGAAATCGGTCGTTTGAAGCTAAATTCTGTTTATTATTTTCACACAATGATTAAAAGAAAAGCATTCTTCAAAAGCTGCTGGGGAAGATGCTCGGCGAGGTTGGGAGCAACCGCCAGTTCTCTCAATTCTTCGGAGCGGGGCCATCGAATCAAGGGAACGGCAGCAAGCCGCGTCTGGAGTCCTCATTGAAGGTGTTCTAGTCGGAGACATCGAAATTCGAAAAGAACGAACTATTTTTGATTTTTATGAATTTCCCTTTCAGGAACGCCCTGGTTTAATCGATTTCAAAAATAAAAATGGTTCATTGGTCTTCTGATTTGATCTTTTCTTTCTTTGCTATCCTTTGATAATTTGCATTGCCACATTGAAATCGTCCGGGAGAATATATTAACTAGTTTAGGAATCATAAGTGACCATTCTAAACTATTTTCTTAAACTATACTCGTTTAAGGTCATGTTCTGCCTTAATTAACTATAGCATTGCCAGAATTTTGCATCATTTTGATATAAAAAATCAAAATGTTAACAGCTGCTTATTTTGGCAGGTAACTGAGAAAAAAGAAGGCTCGAGTACAATGTTTTTACAGTGTCAGCTAAGTCTGTTTCAAAGCACGAAGTTTTAAATATAAAAAGTGAATATGGAATCCTATATTAATTTATCATAAAGTGAAGCAAAAAATTTAAGTTCGGAGAAATCTTAACAAACCAAGACTTATAAAACACAATGAACGCATTTGGCAAGTCACCAAAGTGATTCAGTTTGTGACAAAACAATGACGTTTCCAAAATTTATTCAAAATTATATCAAAATGAACTTTTTAAAGAAGGATAACTTAGAAAAAACGGGTGTTTACTTTAGTTACATAATGCTGTTACAAAATGCATTTTTTTCAAAGTTCTTTTCTGTGGAAGGCTGAAAGGAGAAGAGCACGTAAAGCAAGAATAGAAACTATGTTAACGAGTCACCTATTTATGTTTTTCATTTTGAAACTTTTTCTCAAATTATCTTACCGGTGAAATTGCTGTCGTTTCGCCCAAAGAGACAAATTCAGGAGTTCGCCTACTATAGTTGGGTACGGGTGTTCCAATTCCAAGGTTCCCAGGTATCTTTATTCCTACATGTTTACCTTTCCCTGTTCCTTCTGCTGTATGCTTTTTTCTTCTTTCTCTCAATGGCAGCCATGAAAAGCTGTCGCTGCTCTGTTTGCTTCATGCTTCTCATGGACAGCCAAAAACCCCACGTGTTGGTCGTGGTGGGAACCCATTTGAAAGACGGGCGGTGCATTGTGGTCCTCGGTGTATCAATCGGCTGGTACCTAACCACGTGAGTGATTAGTCTGCTAGGGATCAAGCGAAGGGGTTACTCCTTGGGCTTGGCGTTAAGGGTGGTCACTGCCTCCGGCGGCAACTTCGAGGGTATAGGTTCCGGTTAGCACCAATGTCAGCTCCGAAACTTGGAATGGCTAGAGCCGGTAGCTGCCTTCCCTTGTTCGGCTTCGTAATCGGTGGTGTCATCGGTCCCGAATTCTTTTTAATGTCACACGGGCATCTCTAAAAAGTTTCCCTTCAGCGGGCCTCACAAAGAACTCAATCTCAAAAATAATCTACCTCATTTTGACCGTTATTTCCTCATCAAACGGGTTTCTGAAAAGAATGATTCTTTTAAATATGTTTCACCATTCCTCGTACAGAAAGCCATTACAGCAACCATTGGAGGGGTCACTTCTATCCGAAAGATGCGATCAGTGGATTTGCTGGTGGAAGTAACTCCCAAAAAGCAAGCGCAGCAAGTTATGAAGCCGAAAGCCTTAGTCAACTTTCTCGTGTCTGTAAGTTCTCATACATCAATAAATTTCTCCAAGGAAGGTATAACGTGTGGGGAATTGTTTGACGATCCTCTAGAAGAGATCTTCACTGAACTGAAATCCTAAGGAGTAACTCATGTAACGCAAATTTGGCGGGATGGACAACTTCTACCCACCAAACATTACATAATTACCTTCCACAGACCAAAAAGGAGAAGAGAAGAGTACTGTCGGATACATCTTTCCACCAAATCACACACATTTTCTATGGGGTTAAGATCCGGGCTATGCGGTGGGCAGGGAAGGTGTTGGAAGTCAGACTGATGTTCAGCCGACCAGTGTTGAGTACTTCTGACACGATGCATAGTTGCATTATTGTCTATGAAGTATCCATCGCCATCAGGATAAAAATTCAACATTGCAGGATGCACTTGATCTGCCAGTATATCTAGGTATCGCATGATTGTTTTTTTTTTACCTTGGAGGAACATCAGGGCACCACTTCTATGGCAGCAAAACATGCTCCATATCACGATACTCTCTCCCTTGCACAAGATGGCTTCATGGGGTTCTCTCCAAATTCGACGTCTTCCATCAGTGCAAAATAAGGTGTAGTATGACTTATAGAACCACATTACCCGTTTACAATCCTCAAATGCCCAGTGTCTACTTTCCCGACTCCACAGCAAACGAATTTTTGCGCGTCGGGCAGAAATGAGTGGTTTTCTCACATGGGCACCAACAATAAGCCCTTTTCCAAATGGTGAAAGATTAGTTGTTTTTCCCATTTTACTTCTTCCATCGAAGAAAAGGACTCTCACACCTTACTCTTACTAGCATTCTAACCACGTGTAACCCACATTATCAGAAAAAAAAAATGCATACTTCATCCCTAGCATGGATTCAGATGCAAATCTCAAGTCAGGTTCTAAGTCAGAGGCCACTGAGAGTAATTGCTTTAAATAAAGGCAAAATATCAAGTAAACTACGAGATCTACGATACTCTCACAAAACTAGTTTAGAGCTGAATGAAAAAACTGTGATGAAAAATGACCGAGAAGAGTATGAGATTTCATCGTGTATAATTGAAATTAATTAAATGAGATTCAGCGTTACTGACGAATTCATCATAATATTTACCGACACAATTGCTTAAAATAACATTTATTTTTACTTTTTAAAACCATTTTCTTAACATACATATATGCCTAATGCTAACGATTTAATTAGCACTGTGACCCGATTAGAGTGGTCTGCTTTTAATTTTTTAAAATAATTGCATTAATAATAAAAATATTTTAAAATTTGACAAAAGACCCCCCCCCCTTTTTTCATTTATTTGTTAGAAAATATCACGTATCGTATTTATTTTAATTCATACAAATGCATGTTTTACAATACACTTTTCTAAATTTCGTTTGCAGGAAAAGCTAACTTTAATTTTGAATTTGAGTTTTTGCTAACGTGATGGCAACACGTTCATAAAAGAGGATTTTTAAAAGCCTTCTTAATACCTTATGCATACTTGGGGGAAATAGGATGGGGGGAGATTCAGACAAGCAGCATTCTAGACGACGACGACGACGGGGGTGACGCACTGGCGGGGGAGGAGGAAATCCCAAAACAAAAGATTCGCTACATTTTTTTTTATTTACTCTTAAACGATTTCTCTTTTCGGGGTAAGGGGAGGTGCAGTTACATTTCCGAAGGTCTTTCTTTTTCAGTTTAGGTTGGTGCTTCTTACCCCGGCGTTTAAAATCATGTCACCGATCTTGTGCAAGATCGGTGACATGGATACCTGTTCGGCAAATATGATAATCCAAATCTGTTAGCAGGCATTTAGCAGACGATTCCTTTTCAGACATTTTACAACTGATAATGCTTTTTATTTCAATTGAAATATTGTTTAAAAGTAAAAGCGAACGATTTTTTTTTCTTTGATAAACCTATTTTTATTAATATTATTTCGTTCATTTTTTGTACAATAGCTGATGATGAATTTTAAGCCTTTTAGCATCTGGCAATGGTTTGTAATAGATGCTGTTAAGTTGAAAGAAAAAGTAAGCAGATGGAATTCAGAAATGCTTGGAGCATTATTTTAGTTTTTAAGAATTTAAGATGCTCTGCAAGCTATCGTTTGAAGCTTAAGAAAAGACGGGTAGTTTTTTAGAAAGCAGAAAAAATACCTTCGATTATGCTGAAACAGTTTTTGTAGTATGGGTCCGGTTTTAAAAGAAAAAAGTACAAGCAGCTCTAAAATTTAATATGATATTTTGATAAATACCTTTTTTTTTTTTTTGAGAAATTCAAAAAAATACAGCCACATGCATTCCATTAAAAGATTCTGATCAACTCTTGGGGACTTTCCACTGTCGGTGCTTGTGTTTGTAATCAAAGAAACCACATTCGAAAACCCGTTGTTGGACACTAGATTGAAGGGAAAGTATCACTTGAAACAAGCCCCGCCCCTCATCGCAGATGCCCGCGGGAGGAAACGCCGCACTTGTATCGCATTCCGCAACTCATCCGCGCGACAGAGCGTGAACGGGGCAAATTTTCGAAGGCACGAGGAAACGTCAGAGCCAAAGGGATATTCGGATCATTCGAGCAGACGAGGTTTAGTTTAAAGTTTCATTTAAAAAGAAAACAATGAAAAACTAATAGCATAATTTTGCAGATGTACGCTAGAAACTTGAAAAAAATATAAGTATATGTAGTTTAGCAATTCCGTTTCGATAAAAATTTGAGAACTTTGACGGTTTGAAAACAAAAATGCATTAATTTAAAATTATTTTAGGGCATTGCAATTAATTTTAAAAGTCACCGGTTTCTTAAATTTAAAAGTGACATGCAAATATGTGAGGTAGCTTTTGTGAAGAATAAGAAAAAAAAATTATTTCAAAAAAATCTTAAAGGCGATGGAAGAGGTCATCCTACCACCTGTCAAAGGATTGTGATATTTAAAATTCGAACAAAATAATCCTGTTCTATAATTTTAACGGGTTGCTCACATTTAATACCGAAATACTCTCGATTTTTCTAATAATATTTTTAATTATATGAAATAAATCAAAACTTTACTATTTAATTTGAAGTTATCAACCATTTAAAGCAAACTAACGACTAAGATTTATATAAATAACAGAAAGCCATTAGAATAAGGAATTGTAAAAAAAAAACAATTTTTTAAATTAAGAGATTTTTTTCAAATGTCTCGAAATAATATTCTGCATTACTCTTTAGTATAAAATAATTTTTTTTATTTATTTTTTCTCTAAGTATAAATTTAGCTTACTTGACAAATTGAACAAATCCAATCAATCAGTTATGCATTTTTTAAAATTACTATCAAGACATCTTTTAATGAATTTTTCCGCTTGATGTGTCAAAAAATGGCTCCTGTGGTAAATGCGTGAAGCAAACAAAGTGCTTTTAGAGTTTGGATGACAAAATACAGCATCTAAAAATATTTTTTCCTCGTGAAATGGCTTAAAAACGAAAATACCGTGGATTAAATAAATTTCTGTAAAAGTTTTGAGAAAGAAACCACGATGTTTAAAAAATTAATTGATTTTTTTAAAATCTCAATTTGAGGATGAGTATAAAAAAAACATAACTGAAATTAAAGAGCCAAACAACTGTTAGAAATTAACATTTAAAAACCGCTGCAAGTTTTATTGCTTGAAAACGCTCTTCAAACGAATAATTTTCAATTAGCAAAACTAATTCGTGGATCTTTCTTCGGTTACCAGACTTGGAGTTTGGCTTCCATTGGAGACCCGAGCTCCAAATTTGCCGCGCCAGCGTTGACATAGATTCGGCTGCGTCGGTTCTCTGCGCATAAACGCAGCGCATGTGTAATCTGAATGATGGGGAGTGTGCACCATGGAGCGATTATTTTTTAAATTTTAGTCTATTATGATATTAGCGAAATTTTGGGTTTTTTTCCCCTCGATAATTTTTACAAACGTTATAGCACAAAAATGATTTTTGCGTTCTCTTAAGAGAGCGAAAAATCATCTTTTCAACGATACCGATATTTTGAATTATGGATTAAGTTTATATTTTTAATAAAGTTTCAAAAATATATTTTAACCATATTTTTTAACGATTGATTGAGTACAAAATGAACATGGAATTTAACTTGCGCGAGCGTGTTCTGCGCGCATATTAAAAATGAGGCCCTCCTATTCGCAGAAACTGAAAGAAAAAAGTTAACTGCTACTGCAAACTAAGCCAGGAGAAGTATAGTTTTAAAACGCGTGTATGTGAAATGAAATAAACATGTAATAAGAAATTTAAAAAAAAAAAATACAGAAAAAGTTTTATGTTTCGTTTTAAAACATCCACGCTATTAATTCAATTTTATTGAAGGCGGATACTGGCTATGCACTTTAATCCAGACCCAACAACTAGCTCCTAAGATTTTAGTACCGCGTGTATGGTAATAAGCAGGAAAGAAGATCTAAATGTAGTAAGTAATGTTTTATATCGTTTGAATCGATAAACACTCTGGTGAGTCATAGATTAATGATTTTTACGCAGGCGTTCTGTCTCATGAATCCTATTTAATTCGATATTCTTAAGATAATAATATTTTAAACAAAAAAAAAATTCAAATCTTTTCCAACTGTAATCGAGTGCTATGAAAACTTGAATTTCTGTATTCAATAAAAACACTGACTTTAGACCTTTCCAGCGAGCCTCTTGAAGAGAAGACACCCATCTCCGTCCAGAGTTTCTCTAAGGCCGAATAACTTAAACTGATAAAATGGTCCATTGTCCTGAAATAATGCTAATCAAAGATTTATAACTCGGTTAGACTCGGTCACAGAAGATAAATGTTAGATTGTCAGGATTATTTTACCGAATTCACAAGTCAAAGGACGATATAAAATTAATTCTTCATAACTGTTTTCAGATTAAAAAATAAAGTATTACTTACTTCGTTTAAATCCCTCTGAATGTAAAACTGAAAACTGAATTTTTCGTTGAATTAGATAAACCTTTATTGAATAAGTCTCTGAAGTATTGCTTAAGTTATAAGAAATATTCTGCAGCACACATAAGATTTCAATGATTCAAAGGACTAAAGGTTTCGATTTTCTGTGCTCGTTTTTTTTAAAAATGTTTGGCTTCAGGGAGAAAAAGATTTTTAATTTGGTGAAGTTTTATAGCTCCCCCTCCAATTTCAATTTCAAATTTTGTGGGAGGTTGGAGAAAATTAGAGAGACGCATCAGACAAAGAACAATGAACACAAATGGAATTTTATCGGTCTAATCCTTTTGCAATGGTACGAGTTTATATCAGCTATCACAATTCAAAGTTAAAAATATTTTGTGGAAGAAAACCTTGAGAAATCCAGCTAAACAAAATACCAGAACACGTCGAGTGTCACACTCCAGAATGAATCGGGACTCGTCTGTAAACAGCACTTGGCTCCAATCATGTTGCTGCCAATCTCGATGTTCAGCAGCCCATCTTCTTCGGGCCGCACGGTGGCGTGGAGTCAACGGAATGCAGACCATTGGCCTACGTACATAGAGCCCTCCCCTGTGAAGCCTATTACGTACTGTTTGGCTGGACACCCTTCGTCCTGTTGCCAAGAACAACTGTCTTTGCAGCTGAGTAGCATTCTCTGTTCTGTTTCGACGGGCTGTTATCCGTATATACCGGTCATCATTTGCTGTAGTGGCGCGTGGCTGACCTTGCCCTAGTCGATGTCTAACATTTCCTGTTTCCTGGAATCGATTCCAAAGCCTTGCAACAACACTTCTGGCGACTCCAACAGCGTCCGCGATACTCCGTTGTGTTTGGCCTGATTCCAGTCGGCCTATGACACACCATGCCATGGATTCCGGTAAATCAAGTTGTTCAGACATTCTCATAAGCTTGTCCCAAAAACAGAAAGACTGCGCAATCAAATTCCACAGTTACGGCAATAAAACAGACGTTTCTGTAACATCCCGATTTCTGGTCTTATTTCCTTTTTCTGGTTTTTGACGTCATGAACTTTGATTTGCATATAAAGTTTTCTTCTTCCGTTTCCTGGCAGGCTGTAATTTATGGATGATTCTTTTTATGTTACTTATTAGTAGACACCTTTGCGTAATTATGATAAAACCATGTGCTCCTCTAATTGTTTTGAGCAGTGTATATAAGAACAACAAATACAAAAAAAGAATAATTTTAACCCTTAATTTTATTATCAATTTTTAAAAAAATTAAGAGCAGAAAATTTTGATTATTATAGCACCTAACCTGCTACAAATTATTACAAGGAAAAAATTACAAAAATTAATTTTTTTTAATTATTAAAATAATATTTTTAAGATTATCTAAATAATACATATATATTTAGTAAGCGCCCATGCTGCTACTAAAGTAAGTAAAGTGTAAAGTAAGATATAGTGTAACATAGATTAGAGCAACCAAAGTAAAGTGAAATAAAAATCAAAGTAAAAATGAAGTTGAACAAAACCGAAACGAAAGTAAAGTAAAGGAAATCTGACCTGAAGACTTTCTCAAGGGTCATCATCAAGAAGGGATTTCAAAAATAGGGAATTTTTTCCTGTCAACGGATTTGAATAGCAAGTATGCATTTTTCTTTTTAATCTCCTCCCAATAACTGATAATGTTTGCTTCATTCAACTCAAGGGTGGAGCATACAAGCTCATGACAACAGGGGTCAAGACGAAAACAAGAACTAGATTTTAGAGATGTCCGAGCGCTCTTGGAGAGAGTACTGGAGCGACCGCTCTCGCAGCGACTGTCTCCCTCCATGGCTGGAGACAGAATGCTGAATGTGGAATGGTGTGAAGTGATGGTTTCCCGGGGCACCTAGCTCCGTCAGGACGGTTCAGTTCCCCTGTCATGACAGTTCAAAGCAGCCTGGCGGTCAGTAGCGTCCGTTGTCTCTGCGATGGGCGCTGAAGTGGCGTCGATGGTAGATGGAAGGTTTCGACGGGGCACCCGCCCTGCGCAGCAGGGCTATCCCCATGGTCCTGGCATATGTAGAGCCTGGCAGCGTGGTTGCCCTGGACTGAGTGAAGCTCTGACTTCGGCGTTGAGGGTTGTCGTAGGTGATAGTGGCGTCGATGGAGCCTGGGAAATCTTTTTATAGTGGTGGGGAAGGTGAGGTGGCGAGTATCAGGATGCATAGCTATTGGTTGTTGTAGAGTGGGGGCGTGGGGTTATGGCTCCTTGGTGATGAATTTTTAGATTTTAAGAGTTATAACAATTTAAAGTATTTAAATTCAAGAAATGGTGGGGTAATTTAAAAAGGTACTAATTAAGATTAAGAATAACTAATTTAATCAAGGAGGATATTTCTAGGTCTCCTGGTTTTGCGGGCAGGGGTGTAGTTAGGGATATTTAAAATTGCTTCGTTATTAATATTGTAGAGATTATCATAGAATTTGGTTGCAAGTTTTTTAATAAATTTAATTAGGGGGGATAGTCTAAGGCCTTGTACATATATCTATTTTTCATGAACCAGTGCATATTGCATATTTTTCTAAGTTGTTTTGCAGTCTATTTATGATTTTAAAATTGGTTTTAGGAGCATAACCCCATACTGGACAGGCATATGTTATTACTGGAAGCAAGTAGGCGGTGTAAATAAGTATTTTATTTTTCCTAGTCATTTTGGAGTCTCGAGAGAGTAAGGGATAAAATTTACTAGTTAGGTCTCGAAACTTTTTTGCTAAGTAAAAGAAATGGGGTTGTCAAGTTAATTTTGTGTCCAATGTGACTCCTAAGTATTTACATTCCTTAGACCACGGGATAGTTTGATTTTTAATTATGAGAGAGGGGAATTTAGGTAAACAATTACTCCTAGAAAAATACATGGCTTCAGTTTTCGATGCATTAATGACTATTTTCCACTTCGAGAACCAGTCTTCTAAAGTTTTAAGGTGTCTATTGAGAGCTATGGAGATGTATTTGGGGTTGTTGTTTCGCGCAAGTATTGCAGTATCATCGGTTTAAATACATAACATGGTGTTGAATTGTTTAGGTATGTCATTAATAAATAAGGAGAATAGAACCGGCCCCAGCTTGGATCCCTGAGGGACACCCGCTAGTATACGTTTGTTGTCAGAGAAAACTTTGTTCAATTTCATCCTAAAGGATCTTTCGTTGAGGTAGGAAAATAAAATTTTGACTAAATGTGGGGGTACATTATAAGTAATTAACTTGTAGATAAGGCCTTCAAGTGAAACTCTGTCAAAAGCCTTCTGGATGTCTAGGAAGACTGCTGCAGATTTTTGTTTGTTAGCGATGCCTTCTTCAATGAACTCGATCACTCTGACTAAATGGTGGGTGGTTGAGAGGTCTTTTCGGAATCCGAATTGTTCTGGTATGAGGTTGTTGTTAGATTCAAGATGATTATTAAGTCTGGTAAGGATTATTTGTTCAGCTATTTTACTTATGGTTGGTAATAGGAATATTGGTCGATAACTGGTGGGATCCTTTCCAGGCTTGAGAATTGGGACTACTGCAGCAGTTTTCTATGATTTTGGGAAATAACCAAATTTAAGCATATTGTTTATGATGACAGTTTGGTAGGAGATATAATTAGGGGGAAGGGATTTAATCATTTTATTACTTATGTTATCAATACCTGGTGCTTTTTTTAACGTTGAGTTTGCTGATGAGATTAGAAATTTCAGTGACCGTTGGGGGGGGGTCTAGTCTGTAAAAATTAGGGGCAAAGAGTCTCGAAAGCTTTTGATCGTATTATTTACAAGTTCCTCTGTATTAAAATCAATAGTATCGCTTGCTTTGAATTGTATCTCCAGGCTAGCCGCCAGGCAGTTTGCTTTGTCTAGATCATTATTTGCAATACTTGAGGGGCCAGTTAGGGGCGGAATTTTGTGTGTATGTGTGTGCATGTGTTTTTAGATTTATAAGATTTAACAAGTTTCCAAATGGATCCATCGTCAGTCTGAGTCTATGATCCTGTTGACGAGTTCGTTATTTACAATTTCGGATCCAAGTTTTTAGATTTTTTTATTAATTCGGTTCATTGGTTTCTTGAAGACAGGGTCTCGAGTTCTTTGAAAACTCTTTCTGGCAAAGTTCCTTTCTCTCGTTAATAATCTCATTTTAGGGTCTACGTATTTGCGATTTAAGTTTATAGGAGAAGAAGCCTGGGTCTTTGCCTTTAGAACATTTTCCTCGAAAAGTTTAACGTTTTGCTCACGTTCCTGACAGTCGGTAAAATCCTGTTGGAGTGGGGTTTCTGATTGGTTAAGGAGTTGGGCGTATTTATACCAGTTGGTCTTAAAGGTTGAGGCACGGTCAAAAATTTCATTCGAGTCATCATTCGAGTATGGAGGAGGACGGACGTTCTGATCTATCAGTTAGTAAGAGCGCATCGTCTACGCCGACTTGTCCTTTTCAGGATTTGTTTTGGAAGGGTGGCGATGTTTCGGGAGTGGGAGTTAAAAGGCAGTGCACCGACCCGCAATCTAACACCATCGATGACTGCACTGAGCAACTAAATCCAAATTGCAACTGATTTTGAGGCAACTGACAATGCCTGCACCGCCAAAATCACAGAGCTAAACGCCACTGGGAGAGGCCAAACCATGGAATACCGATCAACGGTCCATGATAGCATGCAAGCAAGCAAGGCCATTACAGCGCTAAAGGGTGAGATCAAATTTCTTATTACTGCTGGCTGCCTCACAAAAGTTAATTCTAATTAGGATTTTCAGGTTTCCCCGAAAAGGAAAATGGCTAAGGCCCCAAATAAAAATGATAATGAAAATAGTAATGAGTTAACTTTACAAAATAGATTCGCCCCGTTAAATGAAGAAATGGAGATAATAGATAACGAAAATAATGTCCCAGAACCCCCCCCCCCTCCTAAAATACCACCTATCATGCTGAAATATACAAAAGACTTCAATAAAATTTTAGAAATCCTTAATCAAAAATTCGGAGCAAATAATAACGTCCTTGCCAACGGTTTTATTAAAGTTTTTCCAGGCTCCGCGGAAGCGCATAAAGGCATCCAAGAATTTTGCAAAGCTAACGGTTTAGAGTATTACATCATCACCCCAAGATCCAAAAGACCAGTTAAAATTGTTGTCAAAGGACTGCCAATAGATTTTATGCCTGAAGCCCTGAAAGCCGAACTTAAAGAGAAGGGATTTGCAGTAGAAAAAGTTGTTAGGCTTTCACAAATTAAAACTAGAAGATCCCTACCAATATTGCTCGTTGAGCTAAATAAAAATGAATTAATTGACAAAATCTACGATGTAAATAATATTAACTACCTAAAAGTAACAATTGAAAGATACAGAGGGAGAAATACCATGGCCCAATATTTCAATTGCAACTACTTTGGCCATGTCGCTAAAAATTGCGCTCTTAAACACGACCTTCGTAATACGAGGCCTCACAACTTGTCTGTGACGTCACACGGTGTGGATGATTGACTGCCGTGAGCAGAATCCCTCTCTTCCTCGATGTTTATGTAGGTTTTAAATTCACTAATAATTACTTAAATTAATTACTTTTATTTCATAAAATAGCTCATTCTTCCCAATGGTAAGACATTTTTCTTGCATAAAATTCAAGATGATTTATTTTTCCCCAGCGTCAAAAAAGCAACAGAATGGTAGAAAATCTTGAGGTCCCTTTATAGCTTATTGAGCATTTAATAACATTCACATTTTCTAAGATTTGAATCAAAATGCATATTAGACAGATGCATTCTGGTATTATTTGTTTTCTTCTTGTTTTAATAGACAATTTATTTTATTAAAAATCATTTTATCTTTTTGTTAAAAAGTTTTTTAAAAGCTTGAAATTAATCATTAAAACTTTTAGATTTTTTTTAGTTTAGTGGTAGGTAATACATGCATTTCATATATGGTAAAATAATTGTTTACTTCTCAAATTACTTAATTGATTCCAAATGTAATTTTAATATAAAATTTAAATTTTACACCAAATAATTCAAAAATAAATTACTTTAACAGATTTGTTTTTTCACATTAAAAACTGCTTTCATTTTATATATTAGCAATTCATAACAATTTAATAAACCAAACTTTATTATATCTGAATTTACCAAAAAAGTAAAATAAAACATAAATGAAAAAAATCACACACTATTAGAATCATAATATTTTATTTTCATAAAGACAATAACTAAATACATTTGTTTTCAAAACTTTATTACAAATTTCATACAGACAAATGAAAGTAATTAAATAAAGTTAAAATACAAAATTTCTCATAAAGTTAATTACAATAATTAAAAAATTATGATAAAAGTCGATTAACATTTTAAACCGATATTACTTGTTATGCTTGAAAGTTAATATGCAATAGATCAGTTGGTTTTAAGTATATTAAATGAACATTTTGCCTTTCCATATTTGATGGAGCAAGTGCTTCAAAACTTAATTTAAAACCATATTTAACAAAGCTATCAGATTCTAAGTTATATTAATCTCTTATAGTTAAAAATTGAGCTGTTTTAAAGTTGGCTATATCTTGTACTTCATGAACTAAATCAAAATTGGGATAGGAGAAACATTTGCCATCATTTGTTTTTATTTAACCAGTTGTTTCTCATACACTTGAACAGGGTTTACAACAAAGAAGAGTTATCTTAATTTATTAACTGGGTGAGGATAACAATAAGATAATTCTGGTGGATCAATAAAAAATCCAACAGCTTTCCTATTAACAATTATTGTCTGTAATAATACCAAATCCAACAATGGTAAATTGTCTGGTAAATCCAATTCAACAATGACTTTTTAAATAAATTCATGCAAAATTTTCCCCGATATAGAATGCGCTGGCAGAACATGTACATCTTTATTCTGGGATGCAATACTTTTGATCATTAAAACTTGGGCACTAGAAGCAGAAGTTTCAGAATCATATGACATACCAGAATTATCTTATATTCAAAATATCTTTATATTCAAAATATTCCTTTATGTGCACTTTATCTAACAATAAAGTCACAATTTTGAATTTCTCCTGCAAATATTTAATTTTCTGTTTTATGTACATCAAAAAATTTGAGTCTAGTTGTTCCAATTGTAAGCTAATACTATATTTTGAACACAGATGATTTATAGCATTTGGATAAGGCAGTAACAAATACCCACTTTGGCTAATCAATTTGTATGCACATGGCGCTATAGTATAAAGTAAAGATGAAAATATAATGTCAGATGAATACCTGCTTGTATATTTATTATTTCCTAGAAAAGAAACTTGCTCCATCAGAAAATTAATTACTTGTGAGTTAACGTCAGAATTTTCAGAGAGAGCCTTTAACAAATCACAAATTAACTGGACTGGGTCTTTTACTTCAACATTCCTTTTTAAATCATATATAAAATTTTCTAAATGATCTAGAATTTCTACAATTGTACTTAATTTGCTTACAACAAGAGGAAAAGAAAAATTGCTTAGATTTCTAACCACATGATGTACAACATATGCTTCAGCTTCTAATTTGGAAGAAATCAATAAAGAATGGCTTACCTTAGGAGCTTCAAAAGTGTCTAGATAAATAAAAATAATTTCTTTTTACACTACACTCCATGTATTTAATTTAAAATCTTTAAATTTTAAAATGAAGTCAGAAAATTTTTCAATTTTTTCTATTTCATCCTTTTTTATTATATCCAGGAAACCGCTATTTAAAGCAGTCTTTAAATTGTCCATATCTTTGTGTGTTGCTTTATCCATTGGAGTTTCTCTTCTTGCTTTTGATTCAGAGGAAAAGTAAGTGGGTAAATTAGGGAAAATTGTAGACACAACACCAGGTGCAAGCCTAGGAAAAAAAATTAAATTCTTGAGATAAAATCACAAACAAAATATATGTTTTTTTAAAGACTTAAAATGAAAGTTAACATATGTTGGACAGTATTAAATAAAATCATATTGAGTATTCTCTAATAAAACTAAATCAAAATATATTCATTCATCCAAGACAAATAGTTCAACATTATGTTGGAATATATAAAACAATTATTTCTCAAGTAATCCAATATTCCACATGAATTAATCATTCGATTTTATAAGGTGTAAAAAAATGATTTTAAAACAGCAACTTATTATTCTTTTAAAAGCTTCAGATATTTTGTGCAAGTTGCATTCATTTATAATTGAAGATTATGTAAAAGTAATGATTTTTAAAAATAACAATATATATTAACTGTTTTATGTATAATCTGATGACTTATAGAACAAATAAAAACTACATTTCTTAAGCCTATATAAAATTCATATTGTTCATACAGCTATTTCTTACTTTACATAATAGTCTAGAACAAAATATAAATTTATTCTTCTACAGTATATAGTCATGATATAGATAGTTATATATAATTAAAAATGGTTTTATTATTAATTAAATTATTTTAAATTTATGAGTGCAATAATAACATTAAATTACTTAAGTACTTCGTAAGATTTCAGTAATAATTATTAAAAATCTCTAATAAATTTACCTTTTGTACACCAGTGGAACTTCAATAAGTTCTCTTGTACTTTCATTAAATGCTTCTCTAACAGTCAAAGACTGATTTTCTTGAAAATGTTTAGCACAAACCTACAAATACAAAACAACAAAATTAGGCCTATATCATACCAAATTATAAATATATGTATAGCAGAAAAAACACAAAAACAAAACATTTTACTCATTATTAACAAAATGAAAGAAGACTATGAGAGGTAGCAATAAAGCAAAGACAATTTTTATTTAAGCAAACAATATCAACGTAATTGGAAGTATAAGCAACTAAATGTAGAGCAAACAAAAATGACAGAAGATAAATGGAAATAGAAAATAATTTTAAATGTTTCGCTGTTCAAAACAATTAATTAACTAAAAATTGTACCAAAAAATCAACTTGCCTTACTATATTTAGCTGGATCGAAATTGTCCCGCTCTATTGCAGAGATCCATGCTCTTTTAGTGTTACCATCACTTGGAAACGAAAATACAGAAACACAGGGGCCATTTTTTGTGTAATTACTTTTACAATTAGGAACGCAGCAAGCACTAGGCATCTTTATTGCGATAAATTAAAATTAATATGGTAAAAAAATCATAAAACTTTCAAGCAAAACCAATAACACAATCACCGATCTTCACAACGACCACAATTATCCGCACCTTTTTACACAACATGCCATCAGAATTCTTCTTGAAAGTTCATCCAAACTCGTGACGTCACGGGGTGAAAGCGCAAGCAGTTGTGAGGCCTTGTATAACGAAGGTCGTGGTTTAAACCACGCTGCCTAAAAGGCGGTGAATCCCACCAAACCAGAAGTTGTACTCAAACGGGCAAAATAGAAAACCCGAAATGCATTAATTGCGAACAGCTCGGGCATACCGCTGCGTACAGAGGTTGCCCAAAATTTCCCAAGATCCCCACCCCACAAGAAAATCGGCAAAAATATTTCACCTCAAAATTAATCAAAAATGATGTAACTTTTGCTAGTTTGTTAAAACCTAACATACCTACTGATCTTAACTCCATAAATGTAACTACAAATAATAGTGCAAATAATAATACAACCCCCTCCCCTCATGATATGTCTGATATAATAAATGCATTCAACGAAATCAAAAATTTATTCCTACTCTTCCCAAAATTAATCGAAGCTACGAAAGAAATCAGCAAAGTAACTGATCCTATGACTAAGTTCTTCCTTCTCTCAAAAGCACCCAATAACTAAAATTTTTCTGAAATCGCTTAAATATACTCAGCCAGCAGCCAATAGAAGTTCAGATCCTAACAACCCCACGCACCCTCTCCACCTCAACAACCAACGGAAAGATGAAGTCCAGGTCATAGCTACCAAGAGCCAAGTCTCACTTCCATTCCAGCAAAGGTCGAGGATTAAGCCCCAGCCGGGGCTAGGCGCCTCGTTATATTCCATCTTATCTTATCTTATCTAGGTTGAGGCACGGTCCGGGAGAAAGTAGTTTAGATAGAATTGCAGGAGAACTGGGTTGTGGTCGGAGCTGAGCTCCGCCAGTGATTCAATTTCAAAGGGGAAGTGAAAGTCTTTTACTAATGTCCGATCAATAATACTACTGGAGTTTGGGCCAAATCTAGTGGGGGAGTTAGGAGCAATAATTTCAAGTCCGGCCTGAAGGGCGAAGTGGTACAGGGCGTTACCTCTATTATTATTTCTATTGCAGCCCCAGCTAGTGTGATGAGCATTGAAATCTCCACAGAAAATTTGATTAAGGCCAGTTTGAATAAGTAGTTCGATATCGAAAACAAAGTTGGAATTATCTACTGTAGGGGGATGTACACAGAAATAATAGCAATCGGTTCTTTATTTTTAAGTTTTAAGGACACCACACTAGCTTCTACATGTTGTAGTACGGGTGGGGGGACCTCATTGTGAGGTAGACCGTTTTTAATCAGAATAGCTGTGCCTCCACCTGCTTGATTAGTTCTGTAACTATAGTATGCGAAGTAGTTTGCCAGAAAGATTTTTCTTTGTGGTCTAAGGTGAGTTTCCTGCAAGAGGATTACGTCCGGGTTATACTTATTTACGAAATTACGGAAATCAATGAATTTTGTTGCTAATGCCATTTGCGTTCCAGTAAACAATGCAAAGGTTATTAAGCGTGAATGTTAATTAAGTCCAGGGTTGACCTTAAGAGAAATACTTTCTATTAAAATGATTCATTTATCCTCTAATGATTGTGCGTATTTAAACTTTTTCAGCCCCTCTAGGAGTCCTGGATATTCGGTTAAAAATCTTTTCAGCTCAAGTAGACATTCTATTATGCTCCCTTCCGCTGTACCTGTTTGTACGAGGTTGCGGTTGTGAGTGGAGTCGTAATGTGGTGCCATCTCTCGGCGTCGAATTTCATTGTTTTGGTTGCCTGGCGCCATCTCTTGGCGAGGGGAGGCGTTAAAAAAGCTTGCGTATCTGATATTTTCTCTAACAATAGATTTGTTCTTATCGAAATACCTAGCTCTATTCAAAGTGAGGTTAGATGGCTTGGGGAATAGAGGGCACCCTTTGTAGGAGGCGATGTGTCCCGTTTGCTTGCAATTAAGGCATACAGGTGTTTCTATGATCCCGGTTGTATCGCATTGATTTGTTTCATGGGGTTTTCCGCATTTTCAACAACGAGGTTTTATCTGGCAATTTTTTGCCGTATGATTGAATAAGTTACACCGATAGCATTGTGATACGGTGTTTCTACCTCGGTATTGTTCGACTGAGACACTTAGGTAATTAATGTGATATACCCTGAAAACCTTTTCCGCGTCCTTAGATCTTTTAAGCTCAACCAGATATAGTGGGAGCGGTTGTTTGGTTCGAAATTGGGTCATCTGTGACACCTTAGTTTCTGGTAGATTTTCTTTAACTAGGTTTTCCTTTATTTCATCTGTTCTGTAGTTTGGGGAAGCCCCCGAATAACTACTTTAAGAGGTCTTTGATTTTTTGGGGTTATGATGTAGAAATCATAACCCTGTTGCTCGCAAAATTTAATTATGGCTTGATGCTGATCGATGTTTTCAGGAAATATTTTTATGAATTCCCTGGAGAATTTAGTAGTGGTTTTTCCACATGTTAAGTGAATTTTTTTGAAGGATTGCTCCATATTCATCGGAGTACTTTAGCATTATCGGTGGTATTTTTAGGCCATTGCTATTATTTGCTTCATTATTATTACTGTTTTCTTCAATAGTGAGCCCTTGGAATTTGTTATTTATGGGAGTAACTAGAGTAGGATTTGTACTTGGCTTGTTATTTTTAGCGATTTTCCGTTTAGGTGGGAATTCGAATGCCTGTTCATTTACTTTTGGGGGGGATTGGGGTTTTGCATTGCTTAAATTACAGCTAGCATCCTGACAGATAGGAAATTTTTTCCACTCACCCATTAGGTGTTTTATCACTTCTGTTGTTTCGTCTTTGGCTTTGTTGAGGTGTACACATTGTGGTGGGTTGGGATCGTTCAAGATGTTTCTATAGTCAATGATCTGTTGAGTCATGCTTTTTAGTTGGGCCTGGCTAAGTTGGATTTGGATTTCAAGTCCCTTTTTCCTGGAGCAGTTGTCGCAATTGTAGGTGATGTTTGGGGGGATGTCTGAACCTGTATGATTGTCTATCAACATGACGTTGTTGGTTTCGAGGCATAATCTCTTGTTCGTCTCCCCGTGTCCTTCCTCAGCAGGTTCTGAAAAGGACGAGTCGGGCGTAGGAGGAACAGTAGCTGACATCGAGGTCATATTGTTGTCAAGGTGAAACGGAGCTGGAGGGAGCACGTCCATCCAGTTCAAACCCTTGCACTAGGAATGAATGTGGAATGGAGTGAAGACAAGACAAGACAAGATGATCCGCTTGCGGGGTTCCTAGCCCCGGCAGGGGCTTAACCCCAGTACGAACAAAATTCTGAGGACATGACATTCAGTAGGATGACGTGACGAACTGCAAAGCAAGACTGGTAAGGCAGAGAGAAGAGCACAGGGCAAGTTTACTGAGGCTTGAGAGTAAGATTTTCTGGGCCAATGAGATGCGAGCTGTAAGGGGTGGAGGAGTGGGTGAGTCTTGGAGCTTTGGCTGATGATGATGATGCAAAAATACTAGGATGATCTTTTGTTCTTGGAGGGCCAATCAGGAAGCAGGGTTATTGGGAAGATTCAGGATTAAGTCTATTAGTGCGTTCAGGATGATAAGTTTTTTCTTTTCGGGGTCGCTTGTGTTTCTTGCTAGCTTGGCTGCGGTTATTAGTTTAGGGAATTCTTTTAAAATAAATCTTATTTCTTTGATGGCTTCAAGTGTTTCCTTCATTTCGTCTATTTCGGGGAGGGTGGGGATGTTCAAAGTTGGTGTCTTTGCTGGCTCTGTGGGGGGTTGTTGTAGACTTCTTCTCTGGTTTACATTTTCCGGAGGGGGGAACTCTTCTCCTGTTTTCTGTGACCTTAGTTATTTCTGCGTAGGTGAATTTGCCTCTTCTTTCTATTAGTTTTGGATATTTCTTACATCCTTTCCAGGCTGCTAAGTGTCCCTTTTCCTGGCAGTTGACGCAGACCGGGTCTTGTATTTTTTCTTGTATTTGACAGTTTCTTGTCTGATGTTTACCGCCGCATTTGACACATTTGGGTTGTTATTTGCAATTTTTTGAAGAGTGGAAAAATCCACAACAGTTGAAACACATTGTTGCGCTGGGCTTTTTTCTGTACGTTTCCATTTTTATTTTTAGATGTAGCAGGTACTTTTCATTGCATATGTTTTGTGCATTTGGTGTTTTCTTTAGGTCCAGTAGGAAAATTGGTGTAGGGTCTGGAGTCTGTAGTTTCTGAGCTGGGTTATTCTAATTACGGTGTAGTTCAGTTGTTCAAGTTCTTGGGTTATTTCTTCTTTGTCGGCGTTGACGGGAAGTCCTTTAATTACTACTTTCAGGGGTCTATCTCCAAGGCTTTCTGAGAGGACATATTCTTCTCCTGAGTCGTCTAGGAATTTGATTATTTCTTCTATTTGGGTGCTATTGGAGGGGGTGATTGAGATGTAGTTGTTGATGAGTTTATTTTCAGTACCTGGGAATTCTCTATGGATGCCCTGAAGGGTATAGTTATAGTGGTCGGTGATTTTTAAATATATGGCTGGGGTGTTAATTTTTTCACTATTTTCAACCGGGAGACTTTCCAAGCCTTCATATTTGTTGTTGACGGGGATGCTCTTTAATGGACTTTCGGTCTTTGGTTGTTTGGCGGATTTCTTCTTTGATACTGTTCGAAAGCCTTCCTCGTCAAGGTTTCTTTTGTACGTCATTTGTGGCGAGTCATCCATTTCCATCGGGAATTGCTCAAAGTTGTACAGGCGGAATCGACATCCTTCAAGTTTGCAGGGTTTCACTTGTATGCATTCGTCTTCAGTTAGTTCGAGTCTTTTTTGCGGGTCTTCAACTTGGTTTAATATTTCTGAGTAGGGCACTGTGTGCTCGTGTTTCATCTGCTTTAAGTCTGATAATTGGTTATTTTTAACCTCAATTGACTTTCGTAAATCTCGGATCTGCTTTTCAAGAGTATTCATGTGAAAACAAATCTGCGGCTCGCAGTTGTGATCATTACGCAATTGCGAAGTAGATTTTCGGGAGGTCGGACTGCTCTCAGAAATGACGCTAGTGCGCTCACTTTCGCTACGACTGTCTCCCTCCATGGCTGGAGACAGAATTCTGAATGTGGAATGGCCAACCGATAGTGCATTTGGAAGGAGGACCTGGGCGTGAGCCTATAACCTCCATTCCCTAGCTATTGCTTCTTGAATACCTAGCAGAATAGAATTGACATAATTAAAATTAGTTCAAAATAATTTTTGGAGAAAAAAAAAAGACATTTCCAAACAAGAGACTTAATACTTGATTATTAATTAATTAAAGAGAAAAAAAATAATTAGCAAGATTAAATTAGTGAGAGGTAGTGCTTAACAAGTGATGGTTGGACAGTTCGGCAGGATCAAAGTCAGTCAGGCAAGATGCAGAAGGTTCAGGCAGGATTGGGGGGAGGATGTTTCAGAGCTGGATGGATAGCAGGAATTTATCCGATCAGGGCATTAAGGATAATTAGTTTTTTTTCTTCTCTGTCACGTGCTTTCCGGGTTAGCTTGACTGCTTCCAGGAGGGTAGGGAATTCTCGGAGAATTTCTTTCAGTTCTTTCAGAATCTGGAGGGTTTCAGCTATTGTTGAGAGGTCTTCTGCTGCTGTTTCCGGTGGGTTGTTTGCTAGGATGTTGTTTGTTGGTGCTGGCTGGGTGGGCTTCTTCCGGATTATTTCGGCGTAGGTGGGTCTTCCATTTTTTGTTGTCAATTTCGGAATTTCGGGCACCCTTTCCAAGCGGCGGTGTGTCCCTTCTCGTGGCAGTTGACGCAGGTGGGATCTGTGATGATTGACTTGATTTCACAGTCTCGAGTGCTGTGGCCCCCGCCACATTTGATGCATTTAGGTGCCATTCTGCAGTTCTTTGCTGTGTGGTGAAATCCTGAGCAATTATAGCACATGGTGGCTGAGTTCTTTTTCCTGTAAGTTTCCATCTTGACTATAAAATGTAATAGTTCTTTTTCATTGTAGATGTTGGTGGCTGATTTTGTTTTTTTGATTTCTGCAAGGAAGATGGGATGTAGGGTCTTTGTTTTGAAGTTTTTAAGCTGGGAGATTCTTGCTACTTCGTACTTTCTTTTTTTCAGTTCGTCAGCTATATCTTCTTTTTCGGTGTCTCCGGGGAGGCCTTTGATGATAATCTTGAGAGGTCTTTCAGAGTATTTTTCGGATAGGACGAATTCTTCTTTCTTCACCGTAAGTAGGTCAATAATTTTGGTTCTTTCTTCTTCTGTATCAGGCTGGATTGAGATCATTCCCCTGATGAGTGTATTAGTTGTTTTGGGATAAATTCTATTAATTTCTTGCAGGGTTGTGGCATAGTTGCTATTGATTTTAAGGTTGATTGTAGCAGGTTTGGAGGGGATTTCTGGCTGGGGATTGAGAGTACTGTATTTATTTCTTGTTTCTATGGGTGAGGCGTTGGGCTCAAGTCTAGGTTGCTTGGCTGCTCTTCTTGGGCTGACCGGCTGGAAACTTTGCAGGCTTGTTGTTTCATCTACAGGGTGGCTATCAGTTTCCATTTCTTCGCTATTTAGAATAGTAGTTTTTTCCTCGGCGCTTGGTTTTTCTCCACCATTCTTCTCTTCTATTCTGTTGTCCTGGTGTTTCTGCTCCGTTCTTTCAGATGTAGATGGCGCCACTGGGGTGACTTGTTTACTCTTGACTGGAGTGATCGTTTCTACTAACGGTCCTTGGCTTGGCTGCTCTAGGGATTTTTTCTTCTCTTCAATCCTCTTGATTATTCGTTTCCCTCTGCGGCTGACTTCACTATTCTTAAACATTTTTTCAGCGGTGCTTATAAGGACATCGCAGTATAAGGTTGTTAAGTCGTCTTTCTTCAGAGCCTCCTCAACTTCATCCAAGCTTTTTGGAAGGGTACGGAATCGTTGCATTTTCTCCTCTAAGGTATTGCCTGGCTGTTCTCTCAGTTGTTGAAACGATTCGAAAATCGAGTACATAACACTCGAATCGAGCTAAATAGTAGCGATCTCGCGATCTGAGACTAGCGGCGATCTGAGCCGAGCTAAAAAATTTTCACTCGAATCACTCTCGAATCGACTTGAATCCTGAATGTGGAATGGAGTGAAGGAATGGTAGGGTTACGAGGCGCCTAGCCCCGGCAGGGGCTTATCCTCGATCTTGGTATGTAGCGAGTGGCATGGCAGTCCATACATGACGTTGTCTTCTTCGATGCTGGTCTGGAAGTGGGGATTTTGGTCTCTGCAGCAGCTTAAATAGTTCTTGTTGGATGAAGGAGTGGGTGAGTTGGCGAGTGTCAGGAAGAGCTGCTATTGGTTACTAGGGGGAGTGGGCGTGGGATATGCATCCTAGCGAAGTTAGAGTTCTGAATTTGGACTTAGTTTAAATCTTTGACTATTATAACAAAGTTGATGAGAAATTTAAGAAAATAAAAGGTTATTGTAGAATATTTCTAGGGCGTCTTGTTTTAGGTTTAGGGGGGTATCTAGGTATATTTTTAATTGCATCATTATTAATTTTTTCCATGTTATTAAAAAATCTTAAAGAGATATTTTTGATAAACTTTTTTAAGGGAGGGTAATCTAGGGCTTTGTACATATTTTCGGTGGACATGTACCATTTCATGTAACATAAATAATTTGTTTGTAAACGTTCAAGATATTTAAGAGTAGTTTTAGGAGCATATCCCCACACCGGGCAAGCATATGTAATTACTGGTCGCAAATAGGCGGTGTAAATAAGTATTTTGTCTTTCCTAGTCATTTTAGAGTTCCGAGAAGTAAGGGGAAAAAATTTACGATTTAGGTCTCGAAACTTTTTAGTTAAATAGTTAAAGTGGGGTTTCCAGGTTAATTTCCTATCGAGAATAACTCCTAAATATTTGCATTCCTTAGACCACGGGATTTCTTGATTCTTGATTTTAAGGGGGGGGGGGAATTTTAGATAATTACTTCTAGTAAAATATATGGCTTCAGTTTTATTGGCATTAATTTCTATTTTCCACTTGGAGAACCAGTCCTCAAGAGTTTTAATGTGCCTATTGAGAGCTATGGAAATGTAATTTGGATTTTTGTTTCGCGCTAGTATTGCCGTATCATCCGCGTACATACATATCATGGTATTAAATTGCTTTGGGATGTCATTAATAAATAGAGAAAAAAGAATCGGCCCCAGCTTAGATCCCTGAGGGACACCTGCTAAAATTGGCTTAGTATCTGAATAAACACTATTAAGTTTAATCCTGAAGGATCTATTGCTGAGGTACGATATTATAATTTTGATTAGGTGAGGGGGGATCTGATAGTTGATTAACTTGTAAATAAGGCCTTCCGGCCAAACTCTGTCAAAAGCCTTTTGAATGTCTAAAAGAACTGCTGCTGTTTTTTGTTTATTTTCTAGACCTTCTTCTATAAACTCAACTACTCTTAAAAGTTGATGAGTGGTGGAGAGAAATTTTCTGAAGCCAAATTGCTCAGGTGTTAATATATTATTGTCTTCTAAGTATGAATTAAGGCGTTTTAAAATTATGTGCTCAGCAATTTTGCTGACTGTAGGAAGGAGTGAGATCGGACGATAACTACTTGGTTCGGTTGGATCTTTTCCTGGTTTAATTATTGGAATAACAGCAGCAGTTTTCCACGTACTTGGGAAATAACCAAATTTTAACATATTTTTAATGATGTTAGTTAGAATATCAATGTAATTTTCAGGTAATGATTTTAGCATTTTATTTGAAATATTATCTAATCCAGGTGCTTTCTTTACATTTAAAGTTTTAATATACTCAGTTATTTCTTCCTTACTGGGGGGGGGGGATAAAGTCATTAAATTTTGAGGGGAGTGAGTCCTGAAAGCTTTTGACTGTGTTATTTACTAGTTTTTCTGTGTCATAGTCATTAGTAACATTGGGTTTAAATTGGTTCTCAAGGCTCATCGCCAGGCAGTTTGCTTTGTCCTTATCATTAATGGCAATACTAGTTTGGCCGTTAAGGGGCGGAATTTTATGCTTTTTACATTTGTGAGTTCTGACAAGTTTCCAAATGGAGCCGTCGTGTTCATTAGCGTCCACAATCCTGCTGACAAATTCATTATTTTTAATAGTGTTGCTTAGTTTTTCAATATCTTTGTTAAGTCTATTCATGAATCTCTTGAAGACCGGGTCTCTAGTTTTTTGAAAAGTCTTCCTGGCAAAGTTTCTGTCTCTGATCAGTGCTCTTAATTTAGGGTCAATAAATTTTTGCATGTTTACAATAGGTATAGCGGCTGAGTTTTTTGCTTTGTTCAGTTCTTCTTCAAATAGTTTGACTTGAAGTTCGACTTGGATCGGATCGTTGATTTCTTCTGGGAAGGAGGTTTTTGATTGGCTTAGGAAGTGGGCGTAGTTTTTCCAGCTAGTACTATATAATGCGGAGTTATTTGGCAGCGAGTATTGCAGAAAGAAATTTAGTAGCACGGGGTTGTGATCGGAGCTAAGCTCCGGGAGAGAGAGAATTTCATAGGGGAATTGAAAGTCTTTTACAATGGTGAGGTCAAGGGTGTTTGCTGACTGGGGACCGAATCTGGTGGGGGAGTCTGGGGCAATGATCTCAAGTCCGGCCTGAAGGGCGAGGTGGTGAAGTGAGTTACCTTTAGGGGAAATATTTTTACAGCCCCAACTAGTGTGATGCGCGTTGAAGTCTCCACAGAAAATTTGATTTGGACCAGTTTGCATTAATTGTTCTATGTCGAAAATAAAATTAGAATTGTCAGCACTAGGGGGGATATAGATAGAAATAAACGTTATTGGATCTCTATTTTTGAAGTTAAGTTTAACAATATTTGCTTCCACGTGGTTAAGTAATGGTGGGGGGACTTCATTATGGGGTAGTCCGTTTTTGATCAGAATGGCTGTGCCGCCGCCTGATTGATTAGATCTATAGCTGTAGTACGCGAAATAATTGTGGAATGGAGTGAAGTCGAAGACTGGTGCAGTTAAAGGAGAGCCCGCTTCAATCAGAAGCTATCTCCTGTCGTGGTGGTAAGTTGACGAAAATTAGACATGGTTCTTGTTGACTGCCAGGGACTTATTGAAGACATGGTGTTGCTTCACCTCAGAGAGCAGAGGGAGCGACTGAAGTCGCTGGTGAAGAGCAGAAGGTCTGGGCCCCTCGAGAGGGGTGGTGGAGAGGAGGTAAAGTGTCGGAGCCAATCAGAGAGAAGTAGTCGTGGATGAAGACTTGGTCTATTTTTGCTTCAGAACTGTCGGCAGAGTTGGGATTTGTCTTTGATCGTTGTTAGCCAATCAGGAAGGCGGGAAATGGGGAAAAGTTGAGTCTGTGGAGTTAAGCTATAAGTGCGTTGATCAGAATCAGTTTTCTTTCTTCTTTATCTGTAGTTTTACGGAGATTTCTTGCTGCTTTAATTAAATCGGGGAATTCATTCAGTAGAGTTTTCAGTTCTCTCAGGGCTTCAATAATTTCTTTAAATTCATTTATTTCGATTTTTTCAGTAGTCTCGGGAGGAGTAGGCATTTTTGGGTGTCGGGTTTGAGCTTGAGAATTTTCTTGATTATTGCTGGGGATAGGATTTCTGGAGTTTTCTTTTAATGCATCCGCAAAGGATTTTCTCTGTGTTAATGGTCTTCTAGTGTCAGGATAATTTTTGCACCCTTTCCAGGAGGCGAGATGGCCGGTTTCCTTGCAGTTTATGCAAACAGGGTCAGGAATAATTTCTTTGATTGTGCACTGTTGGGTAGGATGGTTTTCGTTGCACTTTATGCAACGCGGCCTGCAATTGCAGTTCCGCGCGCTGTGGTAAAAACCTGCGCAATTATAGCACATAGTGGCTTTAGCTGGACGTCTATATGTTTCAGTTTTAATTCTCATGTAGGCTATGGATTTGACGTTGAAGATATTTTGGTAATTTTTAGTCTTTTTAATTTCGATAAGGAAAATAGGATGTAGAGTTTTGGTTCTGAAATTTTTGAGCTGTGAGATTCTGATGATATTAAATCCTTTTTCTTCGAGTTCTTTTTTAATTTCCTCTTTCTCAAAATTTCCAGGTAGTCCTTTGATGATTATTTTTAAAGGTCTTTCATCCGGGTGTTCAGAGAGTATAAATTCTTTTTCCTGGGATTTAAGTATTTCCAGAATACCGGATCTGTCCACTTCATTTTTTGGGGAGATTCTAATGAACCCTCTAACATAGGCGTTTTCGGTCTCAGGGAACTTTCTGCAAATTTCTTGTAGAGTCAGATTATAATCTGCAGTCATCTTTAGGTTAATGGGGGGAATACTTTTTTCTTCTGTTGATTTGACTTCCTCAAGGGCCTGAAATTTATTTTGGATGGTTATTTCTTGACTGTCGATAGAGCTTTTCCTCTTGGCGGCATGCTTTTTGGTAACTATTTGAAAGGGTTCAGTCTCCATTTCCTCTTCTAGATTTCTGGGGGTGGTGTGTAAATTGCATTTAAGAATTCGGCAGGGACTAACGTCCTGTAGCTGTTCTTCCATTTTGATGATTTGGTTTTGAATTTCCTTGAATTTATCGAGGTCATCAAGGTATTGTGCGGTGTGTTCTAGATGGTTGTTTCTCATCTGGTCCAGTGTTTCTCCAAAGGAGTTTAGTATATCTCGTTTTTGCTCGATCATCTTAACAGTATTAATAATAAACTGGCAGCGGTTTTTGTTCCCATCATGGTAGTAGCAATTTTTTCTGATACACGGTTGGCTTTCCTTGAGCCTTTTCTCATGCCTTTTAATCTCTGATTCTAGACTTTTGATCCTCGCCGGGATATCGCTAGATGATAGGTGTCTAGAATATTCCAATGCTTTTACAGGATCTTTTAAGATTTCTAATTCTCTTTTATGTTCTTTAATCGACGAGTAAGACATACTAAGATCTCTACAGCGATTAATATATCCACGTTGGAAATCGCTAGGATTTCTGTCTTCATCATAGCTACTCACAGTAGAACCCTTGCTAGATAGCGAGCATACAGAGCGACCGTCCTCCTCCATGGCTGAGGACAGAATGGAAAATGGAATGGAGTGAAGTTGCCGTGCAAGGTCTTAGTTGCCGTGCAAGGTCTTAAATAGTGGTAGTTTGCCAGGCGGTGTTAACCAATCAGAGTAGCAGGGTTGAAGTGGGCGACCCATTGGAAAGCAGGGGGAGAGAGCTGGCAGATTTTCACTTCAAAGGAGGAGCTTTGGGTTGAGTATTTGGGTAGGTGAGGTGGCGAGTGTCAGGACTCAAAACTATTGGTTGAGAACAGGGTGTGGGGTGCGGGGGTATACCATTCCCGCTATTGCAAGGAGAGTATATGATTTTTTATGATTTTTAACTAAAATAAAAAATAAAAAAGGGGTGGAATTTTCAAAATTAGATAAGAATATTACGCGGCCTTTGAGATTTAAGATTGGGGGGGGGGGG
>JAOUZG010029365.1:2654187-2665470 GCA_026289955.1 Argiope argentata
TTTTTTTTTTTCTATCAGTGTCAAAATTTTTTTGTCGGCTTCATTCAATTTGTAATTAATTGACAACATTTCAAGAATTGGCAGTGAGATTAATTCCCTTATATTTTGGAATTTTTAAAATAGGGGGACCTCAATATGATGTCCAGATCGATTCGTGCCGAAACTCGTAGCCGAGCAAAAGATGATATTAAGCGTGTTATGCAAGCCATCGATAAAGTTCGTAAATGGTAAATATATTTTATATTTTGTTATTCTTAAAATGAAATAAAAGCGACAAATATACTAAACATTATTGAAAATTTATTAATAATGATAAACCCATTGCATAAAATTGATTAGAATTCTATTTTTAAAATGTTTTAATTATTTAGCGTTCCTACTCAATGAAATTGTTTATTGATCAAATCGAAATTTTGTCTTTAATGAAATTTTAAAATTACAGGGAGAAAAAATGGGTGACAATTGGTGATACAACTATGAAGATTTATAAATGGGTTCCTGGTGAGTGTTATTTATGACCTTCAAATTGATTGTCATTTTAAAAAGTTATTGTAATTTTGTTTCAGATGGATATATGTATAATATAAATAATTAAAAAAATAATCATTTTTCCATGATTTGATCAAATAATAATTGTAATAATAATACTATTATTCTTGTATTCATCCTGATAATGTGCATATATATTAAACATTTTTCTTTCATAACAATGAACATATGTCATAAAATAAAATGCACTTTCAATTTTTTTTTTAATGTGTTGACTCAAAATTCACATTTTGTAGTTAATTTAATTCATATAATAATCATATAAGAACACAGAATTTAGTGTTGCTTATTTAAAAGTATTTTAATTTTTATTTCAGTGCCAACCACCCGAGAAGCACAAGTAAGTGTATTTTTGCCTATGTTTCCACATTTATTCAAGTTTAAAATAAAAAAAATCTATAAAATAGAAATTATATTTTGACTGCAGAATCATATTAATGTATAATTTTATTTTTTGTTATTTAGAGTCGTGCTAAAGGAAAAGGTACATCATGCAGAGGAAACAAGGAGAACATTGAGAAATGTCTCCCAAATGATGGGAAGTCACCAAGTGGTAAAAGTAAAGGCCTACATTTCATTTTTTAGTTTTAACTAACTTCTATATTGTTTGTATTTAAATTGAGATTATATCTTTTATAATTCAAATGATTTCTTAAAGTATTAAACTGTCTAATACCATAAAGTAAAGAAAAATTTGCAAAGCTTTATTCTTATATCAGCATAGCGATTTCTTAAAACATCCAATTTTCTAGTACCAGAAAATAAATAAATTTGATTCCAAACTCTTTTTTTTTTCTCTAATACAGAGTTAAGTAACTTCTCCAAGAATACTTGACACAAATATGCAAATTTAAATATTTATTTTCTTTCTGTGAAAATTAGTTGAAAATATATTTTATATTGTGCAAAAATTCAAATGAAATGTTCTTTTCATTGAATTTTTATTAATGTGAAATATATAAATAGAAAGATTTAGATAAAGGTATTTGTTTAACTATTTGTTTTGGGAGAACAGTTAAAGATAATGTAACATAATCAAATGTTTTTCTGCTGTATCTTTTATACTAATTAATTTTATGGTACTTTTCCACTAACCAGTTGCAAGCAAATAAATTTTCTTTGGTGAAATTTTACATTATTTTGCAATTTTTCACTTTAAAAGTTTAGTTAGTTTTCACTTAAAAAAAAGTCAGTCCATATTGAAATGTTTAAAATAAATTTTTTTAATAAAATATTTTTTATTGTAAGTTTTAAAATGTTTAATATTAGGTTTGTAATTTTTAAAAATTCGTGATGGAAATTAATTTACCTTATTTATTTTTGAAAATGCATTTTTATGACTGATGTTTTTTTTTTTTGGCCTAAAAATATCTATTTATTTTTCCATATTAATAGATATTTTATAAACTGATTTCTATATGCCTGTATTGTATGCTATATGAAAAATTTTGAATTAAAAATATACTGATATTTAGCTCTGAAAATATTTTATACCAGATATCTTCAAACATCTAGTCCAACTTTTGGCTTAACCCTTGTCTTTAATGAACATAGCTAGATTTTAATTAGGACTTGTATGATATATTTGGCAATTAATCGTTTGGTATAATGTGTGGCAAATGAAGGTCACAATACAAAACCGCAAAGCTAGGGCTAGTATCTGAGTAATATAATCACAATACAAAAGTAATACTTGAGTATTGTAGATGTTATCTGGCTTATGAAGCTAGCGTGTGGCGCTAGTATTCCCCCACCAGTGAATCAGCAGAGAGACCAACGATTTTTATTACGCCAAGCATTATGGCCAGTGTGTGAGTGTGTCAATGTGGTCAAGTAAATCTGACTGTTTAGTTTTGATTGCTGCGTCAAGTGTGTCTGATGGCTTTGTTTTTAGTAGCTGCTTCAAGTGAGTGTGATGACTTTTGCTGCGAGTAGATGGCACCATGACATTTTCAGAAGGTTGCATGTTCAGGTCATGTCCAGGTCACCAGTGTGGCGAATGAAGGTTGCAATATGAACCCATGATGCTAGGGCCAGTAGCTGAGTAACAAAGCCACATTACAAAAGTAATACTTGAGTATTGCAACAAATGAAAATGTCAAATTTAGCAAATTTTTTCAGGTTTAATTTTTGATGTTCATTTAACAAGTACTATTCAATTGTAATTGTTTTTTAAAAAATTGAGTTAATGATTGCTTATGGAATTTAATTTTAATATGCGAGTTTCTTGAAAAAAAAAATGACTTTGAGAAGTCTGCAATGGACTGTTCTTTTCCTTGTTTGAGGTTTCCTTTAATTATTGAAGATAAGGACATTTTAATTGGCATACCACAATAATTAAATAAGCAGTTCTGAAATTATAAGATTAAGAAATATGAGTTTGACAGCTGTAAGTATTTATTCAAATTTTGTATGACTTTAAAGCTTGTAATTTGTTAAACTTCTTGTTTCTCTAATATTCATTGAATAATAATTTGTAGCAATGTAATGAAAAAAAAAAAAAACAATTTCCAATATCTTATTAACTATGTAACAATGTAAAATTATCCGAACTACCACTAATTCAAGACTTGAAGTTATTAAAAATGAAATTTCTTTGGGTAATGAATGTATAAAAACAGACCATTTCTATGGGATATAATGTAATACATATTAAGTATTTTTAATTTAATTACTTTTATTTCTTTGCAATTCTGCATTTTTAAAATGGTATACGATTTAATGTCTCTATGTTTTCATTCAGTCATTGTCTATATTTATTTAATTATATGAATATAATCATTACTCATAGTTTCAGCAAATTTCTTTTCTGCAATTACTATTATTTTTGGTACAATGTTATTTCTAAATTTTTAAAGATTTTTTTTATTTGAAATTTTGTCCTTTGATTCTGTGAAGTTTATGATTTTCTTCTTAGCAATTTATGAATTTTATTCCTGTTGTAACATTTAAATTTTCTCTTTTATGTATTGTGTTTCATATGTAATTTTAAATATAACATTTTCTCAATATTACTTTTTAAATCCATCACTAAAAATGCATTAATTTTTCGCTAATTTATTATGATGGGAAGCGAAGTGTGTGATCTCTACATTTGAATTGAATGAGTTTACTTTGAATGTCTTTCATTTAAATTCTTTTGTGTCTGACATTCCATATATCTGCTGTTGTGTTTGGTCTAGTTTTTTTTATTCCTGTTTCAAAAGTTGCCTTTAATTACTTTGGAATGGCAGGCAGTCTCCTTTTTCTCTGCCCTCCCCTTTTATTAAAACTATTTGCACTTTACCATCTGGCAGTGAAAATACATTCCTTTTTGTGGTGCATCTATCAAAATAAATTTTCTATTATCAAAACTGAATAAATTATAGATTCTAAGAATATACATTGACTCTTAAAACTTGTTTTATTTATTAGAAGTTAATAAACTTACTATAAGAAAAATGTTTGTTAATGTCTCTTATCTGTATTATATTATAAACTAATTTCTTTATAATTTAACAGGTTCTCCTGTTAGTAGTGAGAGCAAACACATGTGTACTAGAGAATCCAGTTCCATTTCAAGTGTCATGGAAGAATCAAGTTTAGGTATTATTGAACTTATAATATATAAAATATCTATTAATTTCTTCTGAAGATTTTAATTAGATTAATTTAAATATATTTCATGTTGCATTCAAATGAATGATGATTTCTAAGAGTATTTGAGACTGAATATTGAAATTTTTTATTATTAAATTTTAATAATGTGCTTTATATTTTCGGGAGGAAAAATAAAATTTGGTTTTGAAGTGAGTATGCCATTCAGAAATATATATTCATGAACTTTTCTTAATACATAACTTAAAAATCTAAGCAGTATGAAGAAAATACAACTTTGAATTTTACACATATCGTGTAAAAGTGTATTATTTCTTGATAAAAATCTTTTTTATGTAATCATAATGCCTCACTCTAAAGGATGTTTTTGTATTAAAAAAACAAACAAAAAACATGACGAGAGGGGGAAATAATCAAATCATCTCCAAATTTGTATGCAGAAAAGTATCATTGTTGATTTTTTAAAAAAGGGTATATCTATTAATTTTTAATATGCACACTTGTAATCATATTATTGTTAGTAGACAGTCATTTGAGTCATAAAGGGCTACTTATTTAAGTTATGGAGTATTTTCTATATAGATATTCCTTTAAGAATTCTACATTTTATATCCTAATAAGTATTTTCCCCGTTAAATGATTGAAATTTCTTTTAATGATATCTTAATAGAATTTCTGAATGCCCGTGTAAATTGTATTCCCTTTTTGTTTTAGAACAAAACATTTTTATTTGATCTCAGAAGAGGCTTGTTTAGTTAATCAGTCTAACAATTAATACCTTATCAATATTTATGTTTTTTATTAAGGTTTTGCAGACATAAGTCAAGATTCTCGAGCTGCTAGTGACGATGCTACAAATTTAAGTATGGAAAATAGTAGTGATGCTCAGTTTCCAGATAGCCAACCAGGTTAGATCTGAATTATTTTCTGTTTTCACTCTTTTTCTTTCTTCATTTTTCATATTAAGCCTCTGCCTAGAAATTTAAATGATGATTGTATGATTGTAATAAAATAAGTAGTTACTAAACTACAATATTATTCCATTTTTATGTTCCTCACATTCTTTATACCAACACATTAGCATAAGGGCAACACATTGACAATAATTATTTTGAACTCCTCAGATTTACTATTTTTACAATGTTTTAAATTCACAAATTTATGTTTCTGAAATTTAGTGCTTCTCACTATTTTCATCATACCATACAATTTGAAAAGGCAAATAATAAAATTATAATTAATCAAAATGTTTCCAGAAATATTGGCATCATTTTTTGAAAGAGATGAAAATAATTATCTAGAATCTTTCTGAAATGTAATTGTAACATACAAGGAGTAAAAAATGCAAACAAAACTCCATCTATATGTTTCATTTCATCTAAACAGAATTTCATCTATAATATTAAAGGAAGTCTTCTGAAAGCGTCTGTATTTTTGAACTATACCATTGTATACCATTTTATAGAGCATTTATTGTGGAAGGCTTTATAGTATTAAAGTCATATTACAATAAAAAAAAAGTAGTTTTATAATTGTGATTTCAACTTTGCACTTATCAGCACATGCTCAGAAACCTCAAACTGCTCATGCGCAAATGGCAAGTTCTGGGATATGTATATGCAATACATTTCTTTGTTTATGTCTGTTTATAAACAGTAATTCAAATTTCAATATTCCCCAAAGAAGGAAATCCAACCTTGGCGGGAACATATTAAATGCCAAAAGGTTTCGTTTGTTGTACGACAAGGAAAATGAAGAGGAAAGACACATTTGGTTAACAAATATCGGATAATTAATGTCCTCCCTTAGGGAAGGAGAGCCTTTTGATGAACAAAATAACTGTAGTCCTTTCAATCACTCTGCAATTCAATTTCGCAGACGGAATAAATCTCCTGAGGAGTGAAATTATTGCCCATTTTTTTGTTTACGTGCATATTGTTACAAGCGGAGAAGCACGGTGAAGTTGACAACATTTGACGAGGAGCTTCACGCCAGCCCAGTTGGTTTGGCCTAAAGGAATAGTCGGGTAGCCGCTGGATCCTTCATGAAGTGGTGCGTTGCTTCTCGTGCTTTTGGGCGCACGATTAGTCAGCTATATAAGGGACGGGCTGCCGTAACTGGCAGTCAGTCGGTTAGTTAGTTGAGAGTTTTCTTTCGGAAGAGAAGCGTCTCGCTGGACTAGAGGATTAGTGAGCTGTGTTTGCGTTTGCTGTTAATGTTGTGTTATTGAGCTCACTGGGATTTACTGTTTGCTGTGTATACGATAGCTGTTTTGCAGACTGTGTTTATTGCGCGTGAGGCTTGCATTTACGCTACAAGTGACTGTTGACTGATGGATTGTGTTTATCTGAAGTTTTACTTTATCAATTATCCTGTAAATAGCTGTAAATAAATTTATTTGTGCTGTCCTCAATTGAAGTCCATTCAATCCAAACCTGCTACACTAAAAATGTAACAATATCATATTTTTTCCTTTGCAAAAGTCTAAATATTTCTGGATGTGTGCTATAAAATTTTTTATAGCTATTTTTGAGAATTTCTAAATATATTTTTGTTTGTTTGATGTTGTATAACATGCCCATGCCACATATCGTTCGATTTTAGATTTTTTAAAGCTAATTTTTCGTCTTGGTTTCTATGCCATGGGCAACGTCTTACAGGTACTACTGGTTTTGAATTACATATTTCAGTAACATATTGTAATGCATTTCTTTAAAAATAAATATTTAATAATATAAATACATTAGTTGTACTTAAAAATTTATTATTTATACAGACAAAGAACATGTATCATCTATATGTAAAAATAAGCTAATTCTATATTGGTTCCATGAAAGGTAACCAAGCTAAAACTGTTTGTGTGTATTTCAATATTTTAAGTTTTTTAACAACCCTTCTATTTAAGTGAAATCATTATCAGCAGTTTATTTGCTTCGGATATTTATTGAATGTGTTATGAGTGGGAGTAAATATATATAATATTAATAACTAGTTGCCATAATATTAATAACTATTTGCCTTTGATAGCTAGCTGATTTGCCAGAAGTAATGGACTTAAAAATTCTCAATTAAATATTTATATGCTTTTGGTCTCTTAATAGTTTTAGCTGCAAAATATTTTTCAGCTTTAAATTTTGGTAGTCACATATCTCATCTAATTATTGTAGACATGATATTTTGTTCATTATACTAGATATGTCTTATTCGCTGACAACAATCATGAAATATAAATTTGAAATGAAAGAGATAAAATTTGACTCGATAAATAAGATTTTTTATTTTTTTAAATTTAAGACAAAATATTACATTAAATGAGATTCTTACTTTTTTTTGTTGTTGAAATGAAACATAAATTTGAAAAATGATTACAAAAAATTAAATTCTCCAGTATTGTAATCTTTTGTAACCAAAGATTTTTTTAAAAATAATATATTCAACGTTTCAAAGAACTATTTAATATAAATTTGTCTAATTCATCAAGAAATTCTATTTTATTAACAAAAAGATTTTAATTGGTCGGGTAATATTTTATTTTATTTAAATCCATAAAAATACTTCTGAGAACAATAAAGAGGTCTAAATTTTATAAAATTCTTCAATCCTATAAATCATATTCTTGACAATCTAATAATTCAAACTACTTCAATCAAACCTGACTAAGTTATAAAGCTTTGAATATCATCATTTATAGGGTAATCAATAGCTTCATTATTTCAAATGATTAGTTTAGGGCAGTGTTTCCAAACCTTTTTTGAGTCATGCCCCACTTTAACCTTTCTAAAGTTTTCATGTCCCCTCCCCCAAACGGCACTAAATCCACATTCAGCTAAAAATGAAGATAGAAATGGTAGTACTAGTTTTCTTGCACATTTGATGGAGTTTGGGTATTTGATTTCCATTTCCTCACAAAGTCATGCCATCGCACCTTTTATACTAAATAAAATTTTAATCGAGTTATCACCTGCGCAGAAGTTGTCTCGAGGACACCAATCACCCAGTTGATATTTTGGTCTCATCAAACGAAATTATCCCTAATTATTATTTAAAAATTTGTTTTCTTTGTAAAATTTGGCACTGATATCTAGCATTGCATTTAAATGACCCAGAGTGAAAGGGTGAAAGTGTCAAGTCCATTTTCCCCCCCCCCCCCCCGAGATCTTTTATGCAGGAAATTTGCAAGCTAGATATTTACATCTATCACATTGACTTCTTAGGCAACCAATCAAAAATCAGTGAGCAAAATTTAAGATCCTATTCATTTCTCCCTTCATCAGTTATATTTCCAAAAGTAGTGAAAATTATGAACTGAATGAACAACATTTGAATAAAATGTCTGAAAATCTGTGGACATGACGATATCTCCATAAATTGCATTGAGTTATTAGTGGGCCGACGAAAAATTGTTGGCAAAATCTGACCATTTACTTGTCATCTCATTGATTTTATTACCAAATTTAATCAAACCATTTAAATCTTAGTTGAATATTTTGGTTGTTTGCACTACATTAAGTTAAGGATGTTTTTAAATTATATTTGTTAATGCTCAGCTCCTCTAATTTCTTGAAATAATAAACACTTGCTGATCAAACTCTATCTAACTGATGGAAGGTACAATTGCCCCCCTGCTAATACTGCTTCTTATGAAAAAATAATAATTTTTATAATTTAAATTAATTTCAACATATATATAAATTGTGACATATATTTTATCCATAGCATAATAATTTTACATATAACAGTGTAACATCTTTTTACACATAAAATAATAATAATAAGTGAAATTGTTTTTATTAGGAAAGTTTGATAATCTAGTAATATTAAAATATTTATTTAAAATTTTCAGTTGTATCTGAATTGTCACCTTTAAGAATTTGTTTGCTTAGTTATTAATTAATATTAATTTTTAAAAAAACTAAATTTTATTATATTCTTTTAATTATAATCTTTGCTTTAATTAATTTAAAAAGGTTGGAATTTTTCCAAATACCTTAAATTGAAGGAAATCTCTTAACCTTAGCATTCTATGAGGAGCTTTCTTTCTTTCATTTGTGACAAATCAATGCATTTTTCTGAAATAGAATCATATAAGAAAAATTGGAAATATTCATTGATTCTGAGACAAAAAAAGAGAGGGGGAAGTGTGTGTGTGAGAGAAAGAGAGAGATTAGTTAAATTGAAAATTTCTATTACCCCTTTTATTTTTTTTACATAAGCAGTTAAATATAAATGTGTTTGTGCGCATTAAAGAAAGTTATCACTAGAAACTGATTAATGTGATGTCCTTTTTAATTTGATAAAAATTATTTTTTCATGAGTGTGTTTTTTGAATATATTTTCATCATTATGTGATGCATTTTTCTTTTATCCAATCAGCATTTTAATGCTGTGTTGTTGTTGATACCAATCCCCCTGGGATAGTAAAGTCTACACCAGGTTTAAAAGGCTCGGACCTGCCAGTTCTCTGAAAATGAGATCCTGCTCATTCAATAGCAGCCTCCATGAGGTCGAAGACAATAAAGAAGATGAACAGGACTGGCAGAGAGGGAACAAGGAGAGAAGATCTTTTCTCCGTTTAAGGATTTCAAGTGACCATGTCTAAATCTGGTCATGGCCATTTGTAAAGGCTGGGGGCTGCTGCATAATATAGACAAACCAGGACTCTTGGCTGCATACCGGAGGACTGGACCTGCAGCATACTGATGGCCCAATGGAATATGCCAAGCAGAGAGCAATTTAAGATTATTTAAAGAGTGAATTTCTGAGGGGTGATCTCGCCAAAAGTGCCCATGGCAAATCACGGCCTTGATTGACGAGCATATCGGCAATCTCATTTCCATGCACCTCAATATGTGATTGGATCCACTGAAGGAGAACAGAAGTCCTCTGACCAATCTCGTAGAGAAGCTTCAATATGACTTGATCTGGGATATCAAAATTTTTTGCCCTATTTTTAAAATACTGAATGACACTTCTGCTATCAGAATACAAATACAATTTTTTTTAGTGGACAGAGCTTACTCTAGGGCTGCACCTACAGCTAGGATCTCTGATCTAAAAATGGAGCAATAGTCAAGGTTTTGGATGCTGAGTCTCAACTTATCCTTAGTATTGTTTACGCGACCACCACTCCCAGTTCTACCATCTTCAACTTTGCTATCTTCGGTATAGATACCAACTTCAACTTTGCTATCTTCTGTATAGATAGCCAAGGTGTCAGATGGAATGCCATTTACAACCTTCAAGGCTAACTGTTTCAAAAGGTCTGGGTGGTCTTCCAGTTTATTAGAATGGGACTTCAGAACTTCACTAAGACTTACACCATTTAAAGACACTGTGGGAGGGAACAAGCAGAAGTGGTCGAAGGAACCACCTTAAAATCAATAAAACTCTCTCTCCAGGCATATTCCAGAGGCGTGTCTCTCTTTAAACATTGATAACTCTTCCAATTAAATTGTGATTAGAAGTCCCGTTATAAAATTTTAAACCTGTCAGTTTATTAAAATATTTAAAAGAGCCCATCTTGAATCTCATGGTCAGAGGTACAATATCAGCTTCATAAAGGGTCTGTGATAATTTTTGCAGCACTTAGCTGCACTCTTTCCTGAATCTGTAAATTAGAGTCTGATGCTGTTTGAAATATCTTTTAACCGTATTCAAGAATGGGATGTACGAGAGAACAATATTTAAGTCTGAGGGCATAAGCATCAGCTCCCCAATCCCTACCAGAAATGTACTTCAGAATCTATAATCGCTTTCTATCTCTATCCGCTATTTTCTCAACATGTTTTTTACAATTAATTTCGAAATCCAATGTAAATCCCAGATAAATTGGATATTTGTCAATGTCCAGCAACTGATCAAAATATACAGCAGGGGAATAATTGTAGAGATGTCTATTTGTGGTAAACAAACAACAAGTTAACTTGGCAGCTTTGAAGCTTAATTTGTGAGAATGCTGTAATTAAAAGTATAAATTAAATTTGTACGACTTTTTTTTTGTATAAAAGTTAATTAACTATAAAAATTTTATTCTGCAAGTATTCCAAATAGCAATTGAATTGTATGCTTTAACAAATTGCAAAGCATATTTGCATTAATAATATATATATATATATATATATATATATATATATATAT
>JAOUZG010029365.1:2665570-2698172 GCA_026289955.1 Argiope argentata
TGTATATATATATATATATATATATATATATATATATATATATACAGTCCCTGGCCAAATTATTAGACGCGCTGTAAAATTTCATGTAAAATAATATTTACCGAGTGATATTGTCCGGTTTTATTGTTTACACTTGATTGGATTTTTATTTTTGTATTATACACTTATTTTGGGATTAATTTAACACAAATTAAACAACAGTAATATAGAAAAACATCTATTTATTATGTTTTGAAGAAAAATTAAACAAAAATAATTAAAAGTTAATATTTTGTTGAGCCACCTTTAGCCGCTATCAAAGTTTTAATTCTGCGCGGCATGCTATCAATACAAGACTGTACTGTCTCCTGCATTTGAGGATGATGATTCCACACATGAATAATCTTTTCTAAGAGTTGCGTTTTGTTGGTGATAACTTCTTTAGCCACTTGTCTTTTCATCAGCTCCCACACATTTTCAATCGGGTTCATGTCGGGGCTATTACCAGGCCAATCCAACAGAGGGATATTTTGTTCTGCCAAAAAAGCTTTAACAGATTGAGCTGTATGGCAGGGAGCTCCATCTTGCATGAAAATAAAGGGTTCCCCATTTGGAAACCATTCTCCGAGTTGCGGAATCAATCGATTTTGTAAGATTTCTTTGTATTGGTCTTGCCTCATCAAACCTTTTACCACGTACAGACGACCAGTGCCCTTGCCGCTGATGACTGACCAAATCATCACTTTTGTAGGATGTTTTACAGTTGGAGCAACACAGTCAGGATGAAACTTTTCTCCATGACGACGACGCACATACTGAGCTTTATTCTGCAAAATATCGAATGTGCTTTCGTCACTAAAACAGACCTGTTAAAAATAGAAAAATAAAAAGAACTTCTGTGATTTTATCTTATTTTACTAAAAATGATAATAAACTTATCAACTGTGACGAGAAAAAAAATATCTTACCGATCTCCAGAAGTCCACATCTTTGTCTCGCCATTGTTTGGCCCACTTCAGGCGCTTTGCTTTCATTGCAGCTGTTAACTTGGGCTTCCTAGCAGGGCGACAGGCCTTTAAATCTAATTCTTTTAACTTTCTTCGAACAGTGCGCTCAGAAACATTCACGTTAGCATCTTGAAGTTGTGATTTTAATATTTTTGTGGTAGCAAATCTGTTCTCTAAACAAATTTTCTTCAAACATCTCTCTGACCTTGGAGTGAAAATTGGTTTTCTACCGCATTTTCTCTTTCGTTTCAGGCCCAATTCCTCTCCTGACTCAATTTTCTTCTTTATGCGTCGTACACTAGCTTCTGAAACCTTTAATCTTCGTGATATTTCACGATTTGTAAATGTTTTCGCATTCACAAGGGCCTTCACTTCAGCTTTTTTACGAGGTGAGAGATCGCCTTTTCTACCCATATTTAAAAAAATCCAATTGTATTTTCAAACACTGCACACAAAATAAACTAATAATTAAGCAATATAAAACTGTTTAATAAACAATCCCAGTGTATAGAGCGAACGAAACGAGTCTGTACCTGACGCAATCCCGATAGTGACTGATTCACGTTTGTACTTGTTTACGTTCATGGGTCAATGGTTTTACACAGTGTTGCCCTATAATTAAAAGAAATACTAATTGGTAACTTACAACAAATCTTTCAAACAAAAATCGATTATATAGTATTTTAAATATACAATTTCCGCGTAAAATCTTGAAAGAAACTTAATTATTCAAAAAAAAAATATGGTGCGTCTAATAATTTGGCCAGGGACTGTATATGTATATATATATATATATATATATATATATATATATATATATATATATAAATGTGTTTCTTTCATACATTTTAGAATCTGTTGAATATTCGTGTATTCATTGTTTTAAATTTCATATGATGAAGTTTCAAAGATCAAAGGAATTATTCATTATTTAAATGAGTAAGATATAGTTTGTCTCATATAATGGAAAATAAACTTAATAATATGTATCAATCAATTTTAATTAAGAAGTAACCTTATCTTTTTTTGAACCATTAAAAAAAATTTCAAATTAAGTGATAGAATCCGTAAGATGACTTTTAAAGTATAGCAAAGTTATTTTCACAGTTTTTTTTAAATGGTTCATGTTTATTATTATGAATATTACCTGTTATAATTTTTATTAAAAAGAACAAAATTATCCTATCAGATAATTATGGTAGCCCTTTATTCATCTACAGTACTCTAAAGTAATTTTTGAATTCAACCTAAATCATAATCTGATATCTTCAGAATCGCCATTCTTCTGATATTAATTCATACTCTGATATCTTCAGAATATGACTATTTTTACTAATTATATTTAAAAGAACATAAATAATGTATTTCCAATAGAAAGCAACAAATATCAAGTAAAAATAACATTAAAATATTTAATTAAAAGGAGTTACTTCAATTTATAATAAAAGTTTTTTTCTTACCAAACATAATTAAAAATTTTAAAAAATGACACTGAAATAATTTGATACCTAATGGCTTAAAGAATTTTTTCTTTGGGTTTTCATACTAATAGACATAAAATGGATTATTCTTTTGGCTTGAATAAAGATTTTTCATGTTCAAAATGAAAGCTTTGAAGAATTCCATCTTTTTAATTTTTACTTTTATCATACAAAAAAAAAAAAAAAAAAAAAAAACCGGTTTGAAATAAAACTTATATTGCCATTTCAGCTCCTTTTTGGAAGTATAATAATGCCTATTTTTTATTTTGTCACATTTTATTCACAGATGCATCTTTACATCTGAAATCGGAAGATATGAGTGAAGATAGCTGTGAACCCCCTTTAAAAAAAAGACTTTCTGGTGACATGAAAGACTAAGCTGTAAGAAGCTACTATTTCTTTTTCAACTTGATGCTTTATTTTACTGTATTACATGTTAAGGTGTTGATTTTTAAGAAGTGTGCACCATTTATAGTTAAAAATATTTTTTAAAAAACAACACTTTTTTTTATGTGAAATTTTTAAAAATTTGTAAAAAGTATTCATTAAAATCAAGATATTTTAGTGTAATAAATATATTACTATAATGTAAAAATGCTTAGGTGTAATTAACTTTGTTATAAAAATGCTCATTTTATTTAAATTTGCATTTGAAAGGAACAGTATGTTTATAACTGACTTGAACAAATTGTTATAGTGAACAAAAAACAAATATATATTTAGAGATTATTAAAATTATTATTCTGTTAAAAACAGTTATTTTTTCTCAAGGAATTTGCAATTCATTATTACTCTCTTCAAAGCAGTTAGTTTTTTTCTGAGTAATTTATAATTTAAAAACTTTGTTTTATATTTAAAGTAGGCAGTGTCTTTCTTTTACTAATAGTATTCTATAAAAAAAATTTAAGCCTTTCATTTGTTTTTCTTCCCGAATATAATTTTTGCACTTTAAGGAAAGCGTAGATTTAATTGTTTACATAAGCTGTTTAAAGTTCTTGATACTACAACCTGCATTTTCTTTGTTTCCACTTAAATAGCATTTACTTTGATACTGAAAAGCTTATATTACTTCTCATTATTGTAGAAAATTAAATAAATTAATAACAAAATTATTGAATCATCTGGACATGCATCTAATCAAATTCTTTTGAAAGATGTGTTTTAGCTCATATATGAAGTGAAGAACAGCCTACTTGATAATTGCATTATATTTCATAGTAACCTCTGGAAATTAAATAAACTAGAAAAAGTATTACAATATGTTACTAAACAATTGAAAACAAGCTGTAAATAGCTGGGCAAAGCAGTAAAAATTGTTTTGACTAGTGAAGCATATGCTCACCTTCAGCATACAAGTAGCGGATATGAAGCTTCTTTTGTTCGAAACCACATGCTGAGGCAATAAATATTCTTGAATTTAACACCAATTTATTTCAGAGTGTGGTAATAGAATATGCAAAAAAGATTATATATATATATAAAACATTGCCATAAATATTTTCACGATTGATTGAAAAATATATGACCAAATTTAGTAAAATGTGAATTTTTTCTTGTATATTGAATTCCATTTTAATGACTGGTTTACTAAAGTGTTTTCTCTATTTGAATGTTTGAAAATTTTTTTTAGCTGTAGTTGAACCTGATAGTGTTGATTATTTGCAAACTATAATATAAATAAGCCCTAAAGCTACTATCATTTCTTTGATATGAAAAAGAATGTAATATATTTCATGCTTTTTGCAGTTACGAATGGCTATATAGTTACTGCATAAGCATGCTGCTTTTATACTTAAAATTTTACTTTTATTAGGATTGAGTATTACTGAGTTAAATATTGTACCAAATAAAGTAAATTTATTTGTTTAACTGATGAAAAATATGCATTTTGTCACTACATTATGCATTTATTAGGAATTGATATCCTTAATATCTTTTGAGAAACATGCATTCAAGTATCTTTCCTCTCACTAATTAAATGAAATCACCTAAGCCATTAATCAATATTTTTCTAAATACATACTTTCAAGGCTTTTTTAACCTATTATTTAATTATCACTATGAAAATTAATAATGATTTTTTTTAACTCAAAATTTTTAAAGTTTGGTATTTGTCAAACTTTGTATTTATGTACATAAAATAATTGTGTCGCTTGTGTAACAAATAATATATGTAAATTTGACAATCTATAAAGTTTGACTCTGTCAGGTATTGAATGTCTTATTCTGAATTATTTTTTTTCTGTAATCCTGTCTGTTTGATAAACATATTTCTGTAAATAATTCAGTATTCATTGTATTATTTTTGCTATGTTATGGAACTTTTTATGTAAATAAAAAAACAAAAATTTGTACTTTATATTTTGGAACTTGTTTGATTGACTCTGTATATATCAATTAATATTTGCATGCCTTAGTTATAATGTCTCACCAGATATAACTGTTGAGCAAGTTTCATTTTTAATCTATTTATAAAATGACACCTAATAATGAGTATCATGCCTAACTTTCTTATCACACTAATTATGGTAATGTTTTATTCAAAGAATTAGCATGGTTTTTTATACATTCCTTGTGGAAAGACTATACATTGCAATGGTTCTCATAGCATGATTTAGGGAAAATTTCTGCATATCTTTGTTGATCATTGTCCCTAAAGACTAAAACCACTCTTCTTTCAAAAGTTTGTGTGTGTGTGCATATATATATATATATAATATGGTTCTAACACCTTACCTGTTAACATGACTAGAGTGATTATCAACCAACTTTGGATAGATTGCAAGAAGCGTAAAAATCTCAGTGAGTTCATCAATAGTCATATGACTCAGAAGTTGAAATTTTCGATTCTTTATTATTTTGAAAAAATAAAACAGATAAGTTCCCACTTTAAAACAAACAACTTTTGTATTTAATGTTTTTCAATAACTGCATTTTCTTTGCAGTTAGGGACTAAAAGTGATTTTCAGTCTTTAATTGTAATTGTTTCTAGTATCAACATTCTTAATTACCAGTTTTGGAATAGAAAGAAACCTTTATTGTATTTCCATAATTTAAAATGCATGTGAACAAAGTTTTAAAAGTTTGAATAAAACTAATTAAATAAAAATACAGGAGAAAACAAAGCATAAAAAATTTCAGAAGCTGGACAAGTTTTAGTTTTTTTGAATGCCTTTATCTTGAAAACAAGAATGTAAATTTTTATTCTTATTTTTCTTTTTAAAATAAACCATATTACTTTCTACAATTGTATTTTCTTTGTAACTTTATACACATAATTTAAATATCACAAAAAAAACCCCTTTATCATTAGAAATTTGTCAGATTTTTGTTTCTTCAATGGTGGGCTATTTTAAATGTGATTAAATATTATTGGAAAGATTCAATTGATATTTTGTTATTTAAAGAAAATACTTATGAAATTGACTTATATTGATTAACCAGTTTACTGGCTGGATGTACGTTACTTAACAAAAGTGTAAAATGCATTGCTGTTAAAATTTTCAATTATATTTTGCAGTACTCATTATATAAAGATTTTTTTGTATTATTTTTCACAATGAACATAAGCTTTGCTATGTAAAGGCTCTTTTAAATGAACCTCATTCTGAATCTTGATAATTTGATTTGATTTGATGTGTATTGCATCTGCTGTAAGTATACTGTGTTAGATAATCAATACAGTTTTAACATAAATATTGGCTGCATAATAGTGGTTAATTGCCAGTTCGATTATACTTGCTATTGATATATTAAGCCTGAAATATAATTGAAAAGATTGATATAATCCCTTTACTGCATTTACTAGTTATGATTCAAAGTTTCAAAAGCATAAAACATGAGATCTTAATTTCAATCATAATTAAGAAAAGCAAATACGAGTGAAAAATGTGAAGATAAATACTAAACTTGCTCCATAAAACATTTGCCTCTGCATTTAATGGAAGGAAGAATAACTGTAAACAGTAATTTCTTCAAATGTAATTAAAATGCAGAAACATTTTAATTTTTGTGTGAACTAATACTATCTTTTCCTTGCTTAAAAATTTCAAAACTTTTTGATAATATATTTTAAACACTAAAATAAAAAATTGTTCATTTTATTTGTATAACTTTTTAAAACAATATTACCTATTTTGTAATATGCTGAATTATGTGATAACAGTAAATCATTGTGTAATGTTACTTTGATATGATAGTTTATAGTCGTTGTCCAATCACTGAGAGCAATTTGAAATCCCTAACTAAGATAATATGGAATCTACAATTAAATTATTTACTATAAATGTTTTACAATAGTCATATTTATATTTATAATTGCCACATCGAGGAAATAAGCAAACAAATTGACACATTTTTTAAGAAATAATCAATTATCTTATTTTGAATTTAAATATTTTATAGCTATGATTTCTTTATTGAAATATTTTTAAGTATAAATTGTAATAAACATTAAAGTCATGAATATTTAACAGCACTGTGGCTATTTTTATTATATACATAAGCCTTCCAAATAATATCAATTACCATTACATCACAGTGACTTTAAAATCTTGTCTAATTATTAAATGTCTTGCAGCAATGGAATCTCATTTCCTCATGTAAATTATGCAGATGATAGGCATAATTTTTTTTCTTTATCTTTGAACAGTAAAAGAAAATTGTGCAGATACATATTTTATGTTAACAGTTTGAATTTTATTGCAATAATAAAATGAGGGGTGGGGGTAAACAGTACAACAATTTTTAAAGTTAGTAAAACTAATTAACTTTTTAAATTTGCAAAAACTTTTACATTAGTATAAAAAGTCAACTTTGTGCAACAGTATTTTCAGGTATTAATATGGGGAAAAACATTGAAAATCTAACCAATTTTCAACCAAATATTAGTAATTGCTTCAAGATGTAAAATTTCATTTATATAAGTAAACTGTACCTAATTTGTTAGCTCTAAGCCAATTTATCTGTCCAGAAGAATGCTAACGGATATTTTCTACATACCAAGTAAAAAAGTACATTTCTTTGAAAATAGGAACAAAACATACTTTCTAATAAAATTTCTTGATCAAGTTTGGAAATTCTAGAGACATAGTGCTATTTTTATCCTTTGCATCATATTATTGAGTGAACATGTGTGTTTTAGTTAGTGAATTTGTTGGGAAAATAAAAGATTTATAAGTAAATTGTCATGGTTAAGGTTACAAAGTAGTTTCTATGAATGTTGTTTGCCATTTCTTTCTTTTACTTGATACTAATTTATTATTTCTTGATCTAAAAACAGATGCATGTGACTTCAGAGCCACAGATTACTGCTACTTACCCTATCCATTTGTTTTATCTCTTGTACAATGGTTATTAAATGATAATGGAATGTAAAGATGCATTTTTATGTATTGCCCCTAAAGTCTCTTATAAATAATTTTCTGATATTTTATTTCTCATCATTTAAAAGTTCATTATCTGCATTGAATAAAATGTAAATAATGAACTACAAGCATGCCTGGCCTTAGCTTTTAAAAAGAAAGATCAATATCTAAAGAAATAACTGTTACAAAAGCAAACTATACTGCAGTGCAAGGATGTGTCTTTCCTTTGTAGATTTCTAGATGGAAAAAGTGGGAGGGGGTGTATATAGTATGTTTTTTTTGAACAAAACCAGTTCCAAATTATAACATTAGATGGTATTTTACTATTTTGAAACAGTATTTATATTATTACTGAAAATAAATATTTTTATCTTGCTAGTGATATTTCACAACTGAATATATAATTGAAATAATAAGCTAAAAAGCTTTCTGAATAATCAGAATGTCTATCGGTGAGATTAAAAAAATTTTTTTTTGATAGAGTGGGAGAAAAGAATTAGACATTTCTCTAATTGATGCTATTTATTACAAATTACAACATTGTAGGTGCAGGTGATGCTATATGTATTCACTTTCAGTTGCATGTATTACATACTCTTTCCTGGTATATTGCTCACTTATGTACACTTCATGCAATAAATGTGTTTGAGAGCTTTAGAGTTTTCTGTTAACAAGATATCTAGGCCAGTTGCAGGGAATGAATCTCCTACATCATTAAGAATTTAAAATAAATCATATGTACCCATATGATTTCTCATATGAAGGTCTTTAAAAAGACAATTCAATATTTTGAAACAGCTTTAAAAAATGAATTTGGTGCATTTATATGAAATATATGTAATAAGTTTTTCTTGAGAAATGTTTTGAATTTTAACACAATCTACTGCCTTTTTAAATTAAACTATATTGCAATATTACATACAAATATATTGGTATTTATTGCTTATCTACAAACAACAAATTAATTGTTACCTAAGGATTGTCCATTCAATGCATGTTTAGTTATTTTGATGAGTGTTTCCACCTATAAAAAAGGATAAAAAATAATTTTCTAATATGTAGTTTCAAAATTTGTTTCCAAATTTTATTTCACATATATTAATAAATAATGTTTTTAGGTTGCATATCTCTAAATGCAGGTGATGCATCTACTAGCAGCCAAGGAAGTATAGTAGAAAAATAATGTATAGGAATTATAGTAGAAAAATCACGTTATTTACTCGGACTTTAATAGTAAATGTTATTTACTTGGGACTATATATTCTATTGCATACACACACACACAAAAACCTTTCTATTATATGTGTTTCTAATTTTTCCTCATTAATATACATGTTTTATATGCTACGACAGTCTTGTCTAGCTTTGCATGCTGCAATGCTCCACATTACTTTGAAGGTAATCAAAGCCCAGCTGTTAGGAACTCCAACAGAAGTTATATGTATACTAATTAAGTTAAGACCTAAAATTACGCTTATGGTTCAGTTTTTCAGAACACTATAGCTCAAATAGCATCAAGTATTGAAAATAGAAGTAGCCTAAATCGAACAGTAGGAGCAAAAATTTTAGCAGGGAGAAATTCTCTCTCTCTCTCTCTTTTTTTAATGAATGAATATGCTGTACTGTATTCAATTATAAAACAACTGCAATCAATAAGACAAGGACTATGGAGTCCCCCCCCCAAGCTTGCTCTAACTTTTCATTTGTGCTTTTTAGATGAAAGCTAAATTTTTTTTAAAAAAAAAGCCTTGTCCATATGAAAAAATTTATGAAAAAAATTGTTAGCTTTTGAACATGACAAAGAATAAGAAACTCTACTTTTGATTTCCGAAATGGGTTTGGATGCAATAAACTTTTTCATCTGTTTTCTTTTAATGAGTGAAATAATCGGAGACTACAATTCTTCAGCAATTGACTTTAAGAAGAACAATTATAAACAATTGATACAAACATTGACATTTTAATGAAAATTTTGGCTTGCATGCCATAGGCCAGAGTATTTGTAGTGAAAGTTCTTTCCCTCACGTCTTTCGAACAAAGAATTAAAATGGATTTAGGAGATGCAATGTAGAAAAATAAGCTGAATACCATTAAATTTCTTAGCATTGAAGAAAATTTAATTATATTGACATAAACAAAACTGTAGCGTAAAAGAAAATAAAAAAAATCAATGGATATTTTTTATAAGTTATTTTAAAGGTATGTTATTTATTAACTAGTATAGTTTTGAATTAATACTTGTAATATTACATGCTCTAAACATTATAAAGTATTTATATGTTTCAAAAATACCTTACTATATTTTAATTCAAAGAGTATGAGCCAACTTTTTATATGGTCACAGAAATGAGTAATTTCAACCCCAGAAACAACAAACCAAGAGTTATTCAGGAAAGTAATACAAGCATAATATTCTTTTATAATTTAAATGGAGTAATAAATATCTTTTTATATTTATTATAAAAGCTGAAATAAAATATTATATTTTGACCAATTCTCTTAAATCCATCATAATAAAATTACAATCATATTGCACTTTATTTAACAATACAATGAGCTAAACCTAATAAGTATACTTTTTTAACAGTCTTCCTTTCAGTTTTAATACACAGACATAAAAAACTGAAAATTTTAAATCTAATATAAAAAAGTCAATAACAAAACAGAATTTTACGCAATAAAACTATTTGAACACTGAAACACAAATATAAAGATTTCTTTAATCTTTGTCATTATCATCGAGTGAAACAAAATAAAAACTATTCAGATTCCTATACCTAAAACATCTCAAGATTCTTGGATATAATAAATAGTTGGAAGTTTTTTTCCAGTTACATGAGTTATCTCCCAAACTTGTGTTGATATTTCATGTTCACTCTCCTCAGATACACCTGGGGAACTGTATTCCGCTATATCATCACCAACGAATTCCTCAGTTTCAATGTGTATAGCATCTGGATCGGAATCAGTTTCTGAATCTTCGCTAACAATATATCGCACACCCACAGTAAGAGGCCTACGCCATGCTTTACGTTCAGGTCGGGCAACTTTTCGTTTTTTCAAGGGCATTGAGGCAGAAAATTGGGCTTCACATTCATTCATCAGTTTTTTAACAGTTTCTGGGATAATAAATTCAAAAGAAAGAGGTTCTCGAAGGAATTGATGGAATTTACTCATATCAGCTCTATCTGATATATCTGCACCAAACAAACCCTTGGCATGCTTAGAAACAATAGGTACTATGGAACGGGGTCGAACCAGTTTCACAAACTCTTTTATTTCATAGTAGGAGGAATGATTAGAATAAGGTATGACATGAATATCACTAAATTTCGAAAATGGTTTAAATTTAAATCCACAAAATCTAGCTGTAGCTAAAATGGCATGCGTTTTCATTTCATTGTTCCACTTTACAATGTTTTTTCCATTGATCTGATTAGTAGGAACCACAAAAATTTTTGTATTTGATTTATCAGTTGTTACTATATCTGACATTTCTAAAATATCCATGATATTCTTCCTACCTGGATATACATTTATTTTGCATTGTCTCTCTTTAAAAATTCTTTGAAGTAATTCTTCTTTACCTAAATTATCAAGACCTAAATATACTCTTTCACTTTGAACCAAACAAAGACTAAGTTGGGACAAAACATTTTCGATGGCAGCATCTCGAGTTGGAAATATACAGCTCGGAGAGCAATAAGTATTGTCCAAATATAATACATCTATAGGAGGCAATTCAAAGCCACCTAGCAGGTTAGGTCTAAACCTAAAATCTGCTGTATAAAGAATATCACCAAAGTAACCACTCAACAAGAACATTACTGAACCTGGACAGTGATTAGCATCAAAAAGAGTCACAGTGATCATTTCTTGCCCTTCTTGGTCTATAGGAATAAGATGATCCTCTCCAATTTCCAAACTCCTCACTAGGTCAGGATTTATCTGAAAAAATGTACAAACATCAGTCAGATTCAAAAAAGAAGAAAATGGGAGAGAGAAAGTAATTAAAATAATAATTGCAAATGCAATAGAAATTCACTTTTCATAAAGAAATGGAAGAAGTATATTTTAAAAGTATCTACTAATTCATTCTATTTGTTTTATTTAAAAAAAGAGACCTTTTTGGTTATAGGTAGAAACTGCTCCTAATTTAGTTAAATGCAACAAATTATTTATGTTAAAACAAAAACCGAAATAAAACATAAATAGAAACTTTAAAAAGTATTTTTTTTAATTTCTTTATTTAAAAAACAATTTTATATTTATGAATGAACCCATAATGAATATATAAAATGGTGCTGACAAAATTAATGAGTTTTCCACTTTTCCTTAAGATTCAACTATTTAAAATGCATTATTCACTGTGTGTCATTCATTTATACCAATATGAACACAACGCCATATTCTTTAAATCCTGATAAAGAATTTCATGAAATTTTAAATTTACTGCTGGACCATTCATGGTGATTTGTAACAATTTCTTTAGATCTATCCAGCTTTATAAATGCTGCTTGAAATGCTGAAAAGATATCAGAAGCTAAAGAATGATGCCCCATAAATAGAAATGAAATGTATCTTGTTTATCTTCAACTAAACCTTATATGTATATAAAGCTGCCTCTGTTGATTTGTTCTATTTAGAGTTTCATCAAACATTGAAGAGAAATGTCTCAAAATCTTCATTTATTATATTCTAAAAGTATGGAGTCAAGCCAAAATGACATAAATATGCCACTTTCCTTTTGCTGATAGAAAATCTTTGAGCAATTGCACTATCAATGAGCATCATGGAGAACAAGTTATAAATATCATTATTTGATTCATACAAATAGTGGCTAGATAACATTTTCACCCATCACAAAATTTCTCCATCAAGAACTTTTTTTATTTTGTAGCAGAATCTGTTTTAATCATGGTATTAGGAATAGAAAGTAAATTCAAAGAAATGTAATGATTGTTTTAGAAATCCTTGGCTTAGAAACAAATTCTTCATTTGCAAAGGAAGAAACATTGTGTGCATTCTTATACAAGTTATGTTTATACTTACAAGAAATAAATAAAAATAAATAAATAATCTTAATAATATAATTATGAACAAATTCCTAAAAAAATCCCTTTTTACATAATTATAAATTATTATTAACTTATAAATTAGAAGAAAAATCTTGCCTTTACTCTTTTTTTATATAATTTTTAATTTATCTTTAATATATATATATATATATATATAATGTGTGAATGTGTGTAATGACATTTTAAAATTTAATTTAATCCAAATTAATTTCCAAAATTTTACCTTTTTTCAACTCATATTAACTTCAGTCTAAAAGTTTCTCTTATTTCTTCATTCCATTTTCATCTTTTCTATTTAATTACTGCAACAGAAGCTTTGCAAAATTGTTGAGATCAACAAGTTCCCACACTCTGAGTGAAGGGATAAAAATTTGTTGATCTAACACATCCTTTTAAATAATCTCTATAATTTTCTTACCTAAACTACCATGTGTAAATAAATCCCTATCAAAATCTGACAGTATATAATCATGGGGACTAGCAATTGCTTGTGTATAAATTATGTCTCCCGGGATGGAATAAAAGCTGAACATTTGAAAGCATCTTTATTTTCTTTAGCCTCTGGTTAAAAAATTATGTGCTGCATATATATATATATATATATATCTTTTAATTTAATTCAAATCCTAATTAATTTTCTATTTTAAATTAATCCATGTTACATCATTCTAAAAAATTTTCTTGCTTCCTAATCCAAATTCTTTTTTCTACTACCAGCACATGTTATTACATTATCTCTTTCTCTCTCTCAGTACATATATATATATATATATATTAGCAGATATGTGGCCAAAAAGAAAAACACCTGGAATATAAATTCGATTTATTTCACCCTGAAATGAACGATATGCACAAAGAAGTATTGATGAAAAGAGGTTTCTTTGCTGATACAAGAGCAAAATGGTATAAATTTTTTCCATCAGTGACTTTACTACAAAATTTTCATAAGAATTTCCTTGACACAGGAATAATATATATGGAATCTTTGAAAAAATTCTCTAAACTTTTTGGAGTTTTATCCTTCTAAGCATGGAAAAGGCAAAAGTCACCCTTTTTCTAAAAGATACACGTTAGAATTTATTTTAAAAAAGGAGTGTGAATAAATCAGAAAATAAGATTATGTCTTAGAATAAAGTTAACACTGGTTAATTTAAGACAAAAATTAGGACATTCATTAAGATCTAAATTAGATTTTAAAATATTATTACCTGCAACCTATGTATACAAAAAAAAAAATTGATTATTAATTTTTAAATTGTCCATAACAAAGCTTGTTACATATATAAAATATTTAAAAAATTATTTTCAAAAAGAACACATGATGAAATATTAGATCAAATTGAATAAGGTTTATTTGGATTTAATTTCAGCATCATTAAAATATTCATAAAGCATCAAATAATAGGAAAATTATATTTTCATAGCTTTAGATTTGCTTGCCAAGATCTTGCTCTACAGTGTACCAAAAAGTAAGGTACCTTATTTCATCATTTATTTCTTTAAATGTTGCAGTCACTTTTCACAAAATTTCTTTTAAGTAAACCAGGCAAATATATATATATGCAGATGTTGAAAATAAATATTTCTGTAGATGTTGAAAATAAATATTTCTGTAGATGATGAAAATAAATACCAAACATGAAATTATCATAGTGAAAAAAATCAAATAAGTAAAATATTTTCTTAAATACATCTATACACACATATAGTTTTATGTATCCATCAGCAGAACTCGAATGGACGTGATTATTTCCAAATTTAGAGGGTCTTGTCACAAATTTTGATGGTGATATTTGTTTCAGAAAAGCAAATTTATTCAAAATGAAATAGGAAATAAAACTTAATTGCAACTATCTTCCAAGTCATCTTGTAAAGAAAGTTAAATGCACGCATTCCACTTTAGAGGCATTGACATATTTTCCCTTAGAGAAGAAAATGAGGGAAAATTTCTGAAATGAACACGATCAGTTTCCAAAACACCTTGTAAGCTGATCATTAGCTTTCCTTCCCTTCTGTGAAACTGAAATTCTTCCACCTCAATTTATATAATGCATGTATTTAAAGCCTTTGAAACTCAGAGGCAAAGCACACATTGTTCCTGAGGTAAAACCAATTAAAAGATATATATATATATAAGTAGCATCAAATCTATAGAAATGATACTCAATGAATTTGAGGAAGAGTTTAATTTTCTAAACAGAATTCATTAAAAAAAATCAACAGTTTTCAAATTGAAATTATGACACAGAAAATGCACGAATAAAATTAAATCTTTCCCTTCATTAGTGCTTTTGCAGTCGCATCTCCCACATTAGAAATGTCAAATTCTATGGAACACAATTTTTTTAAAATGTTATATTTGTTTTAGTAAACCTTCAACTATTCAGTTTATCTACATTTGTATGTCTACAATAAATTAAACACATTTTGCTGAGCATGTTGTTTTAAAACTATATAAATTTTGCACAAAAATTACATACACTAAAAGAATTTAAAGAATTTATAGATAAAAATGTTAAATATTCTGAAAGGAAGTAATCACAAACATAAGTGTAATAATAAGCTTAAATCAAAATAAAAAATAAAATAAAAATAGCTTTATATTTTTCAGGCCAAAGCATAACATTATCCATGAAAATACTAACACAAGTAGTAGAGAATTAAAAAAAGTTAAGTCAATGAAAAAGATACAATTTCTCCATGCACAGATACATACATATAATACATTATCGTAGATGATTTTTTAAAAAAAGATTTTGAATTGTAACACAACTGAAGCAACAACTTTCATCACTTAGTTACAGGTAGCATTTTTCATTGAAGGATGAGATAAACCAAAGAAAATTTATTATTCTTTTAGGGAAAAACTAGCTTTTGGGAAATACGATTTCTTTTCAAAAAGAAAAATAAGCATTTTTAAGGCCCATATATAAAAACCATCAAAAAAAGCAATTCTTAAGTACTTTTGTTGATACTACATACTCTGCATTACATATTTTTAAATATTTTTATAATTATAAATATAAACTAATCAATTCTTTAGTATGTTTTAGTTAAAAAAGAGCACAAAAATGAATTTTGAAATTTAATAATCAAAAAGTAGATATTTACCAGTATAGAAGAAATGTAGGAACTTTTCTGTTAGCCAAGCTCAAGTGAAAAATTGCCAAAGATATTGGGCAGAATTCTATATTATTTGGCTATTTTGTGCTTTAAAATAGCTATAAGAAATTTGGCAGAATTCTGCATTATTTGGCAATTTTTTGCTTGTTGCTGTCTAATGGAAAAGTCTTAAATGTAAAAGAAAAGAATGGGGAAAAAGATATTAGAAATACTCAAAAATTATAGTTAAAATCAGAAACAAAGTCTTAAAATAATAAATTTACAAGATCTAATACATATATTTCCCATTTAATTGTTAAAAAAATGAATTACTAACTTTATGAATTTTAAAAGAATTGAAAATAGTTTTACTCATGAGTGCGTAGGTGTATGCTCAGTCAGTCAAAAGAGGTTTAGCATAAAACATGGGCATTCTTTTAACATTGTGAATGGCACTAACATAGCCATAAAACATATTGCGAGTTTATTCAGAATATTTAAAGAAATTTTAAATAGCTGAAATAACCAAGCATTGCACTTATTAAATTTTTCTGTAAGTAGTATTAATAGAAAATACCAATTTTAGCAAACATAATGGGATTTCGAGGAAGATTGTGATTACAGACAAAGATATAAGGAAAAACTAAAGTTTCTGTGTATAAAAAATTAATTAATATTAAGTTTCAAGATAAATATACCTTGGTAAAACTTAAATTTGGAAAGTTAAAGAAAAGTATTTAATGAAAATTTTTGTTTCAGCTAAGAGAGAAAATTTAGCAAAACTAATTAAGAATCTGAAATAAATGTAGCTTCAGAAATATTTTATTAATATATATTTAATCTCTTTTAATTTCCTTTTAAAGTATTATGCAATTTAAAGATTATAAACATAGCAAATACTAAATACTTACTTTAAGATTACGGATGAGGAATTTCGCAGTAATTGGCGAAGTATAAATAGGATACTTCCACGAACTATTGAGGCCCACAATGTGATCAGAATGGAAATGGGACAGAAAAAATATGCGAGCTTGAGGATAACTTTTGATATTCCACATATCAATGGCTATAGGAGTACCAGGAATTGCATGTCCATTACCCAACATGCTAAAAAAATAGTTTTTGTAAATATATGAAAATAAAATTGATGATTATATTTGAAATATTTTTTGGTACTTTTCCATTAGTTGACACCTACAAAAAATAACCAAAGAAATTTGGCAGAATTCTACATTATTTAGTAATTTTTCACTGGCACCCAGCTAACAGAAAAATACCTATTTTTTTTTTAATTTTAAAATAAAGCTAAGCAAAGATGAAAATATTTTTTAAAGTTAACAATACCTATTAATGTATAAAATAATAGAAAATGAAGACTCATAGATTTTTCCTATATAATATATTTTTTAAAAACACATCAATTTAACTGACTTGATTACTCCCAACAGTATATCCCAACTTAATAACCTATGAGTAACAGAGCCACTTTCCAGTTGGCAGAATTTCAATGATCATGCTATTCCATTCATGTTTAAAATTTCTTCTATTACAAAATTGCACAGCTAATAGAACTGCACCACAAACAGACAACATTCAGATATACCCGAAAAATCTGCAAATATTAAATTGATAAATGATTAACTAAAAGGAACTTTAAAATTAGCATAAACACATTTGACTCTAATTAATCTATATTTGTTCTATTTATTCAACAACTGCTTTTTATAAAATAATATGAAACATGTAGCCTTATAATCACCTTCTCAAACTCTGCTATTCAAATCTGCACTTTATTCTTTCAATAAGATCCTAATACACAACATTAGACCTTAAATTGTACAAAATGAGTTTCTAAAATAAAAATAACAAATACTCAAGGTTAAAAGAAATCAGTCAATCATTTAGTAACTACACTTTTAATTTTTTAATGTATTCTCATTATTATTTGAAACATATAAAATCCAGATTTCCTATCTGCATGGTTCATCTGAAATGGTTTTGAGAAAAATGCTGTAAGTGAAATTTTAAACCAAAGGAAGATATTATTGTGTCGAATTCTAAGTCTTTTGAAAACGTTGAGATATTTTAAATATGTAAAAAGAAAAAACATATTCAAAACATTAATAATGGAAAAAAAATATGCCTTAAAGTCTAACACATGAAAGAAAGAAGGCAATTCCAAAAAATGACGAGGAAATTATTAATTTTCCTTTCACGAATTTAATTCAGTGCTTTCGTACATATTTAATTCGACACATTAAATTTAATCATTATTTTATCTTTGGTTCAAAACTTGATATTTTAAAATCAAATGATTTTAAATTTACATGTAATAAATCGCAGTAGCTTGAATATTGTTTTGGTTGGAAAAGAAACAAAGGGCCATCATCCTTCTTTACTAGTTAAACGATTATGTCTACTTAGACATAATCACATAAAATTCGAAAGAACTGTAATTTTAATCTATTTCATAATACTCAAAATTTAAATTTAAGAAAAGTCACTAAATTATAATCAAAAAAGTATAAAATTTACATGAAAAGCACAACATTGAAATCGAGAGGAACATTTACGATGATTTTTTTACATTGATTTTCCTACACAGCGGTAGCACCATCAAAAATTTATAGATCAAATTTACATGTACCGCCAAACAAAACAAGTAATGACAGAGAAATTAAAACAGAGCTCTTGTAGTGTTTATCAACGAAATTCGCTCGTTTATTCTATTGGATAATAATTCGCGCATGCGTGCGTCACAATCGTCTAAGAAAATGTTTGGTGAAGAATTGAAAGGCTGTGCAGACCTCTTTTTAATGTACTCTGCAGCGTGTTGCCATGGCAATATGTGTAAACGATTCGTATGAAAAATCATGTCCATATTTCTACTTTCAGTGGTAGCGGGGTGTTTGGCTGTACACAATAAGAAGGTATGAAAAATCTTTCAAGAAGATAGTCATAATTTAAGGAACGAAGCATATTTTAAATACTGTAAGTATATTTTATTTTGGTTAAAAGCATGCCATTATTACTAAATATGCTATCGGAAGTGCTTTGTTTCCCCTTAATGTCAGGGATAGCAAAAAAGTTACGATGCCATGAAAGTTAAGTTGTACTTTAAACAAGCATTCACTAGTGTTTTTTATTGCATTTTACTCTCTTCGCGCCATTAATGAGCAGGGTTTTGGAATGCCTTTATCTGGGAGTTGTAATATAATGTAGCAAGTGAAAGTCGCGATACAAACCCGCGACACTAGGGCCAGTATCTTAGTAACATAACCACAATAACAAAAGTCGACTTCAGAATCGTAGATATTATTTGGCTTATGATGCTATTGCCACAGTACTCCCCCACCAGTGAGTCGGAGGCGAAACGAACGATTTTCATAGCGCCAAGCGTTATGACGAGTTGCTGCTTTCTTGCGTCAAGTAGATCTGACGACTTCGTTTTTGTTTGCTTTGCGTCAAGTGAGTCTGATGTCTTTGTTTTGCTACGGATAGATGGCGTCACAACTATTGCAGGAGGTTGCGTTGTTAAGGCCACCAATGTGGTGGTTGAACCCGTGACGCAAGGACCAGAAGCCGAGTAACATAACCACAATACAGAAGCCGATTTCAGTATAGTAGATGTTATCTGGCTTATGAAGCAAGCACCACAATTCCACCTGTGAGAATAGAAACATTGTAAAAGTTTAAAACAATACATATAGCATTTATTTTATTTCTAAGAGATTACTAGTATCCTTTGGCGATCACTTTGCTCACTGGGATTAATGGTTGATCAAAATTCAATTAAATATTTAGAATAAATCGATAGACGTGTAATCCATATACTAGTAGCACTACAAAGTTGTACAACGTGTTGGAAATATTGAAAAATGTTGCAAACACTTTGAAATACCGAATTCTACATCAACGTTATTTTATAATAACAATATTTATGAGGTGCTGAAAATTTTAAAAGTATTGTTGTAGTAGAATTCTGGCACAAAAGATTTAATAACTCATTTAATTAGATTAATATCGATCAGTAAAAAGGGTTTTATATTTCGTATAGTTCAATATTGTAAAAAAATACTGCGCACTGTTCTTTTTTCTAAATTTGGCACTTTAATGTTATATAGTGTGCTACTTGGGTATTATTTCACTAGCTTTATATCATTTTATTCTTGGTTCTTTGCATTTAGGCCCTTTTTCGATATATATCTTTATACAATTAATAATATCACAGAAAAGAAAAGCAGTGTTTTAAAAAAAGCGGAATTTAAAAGCACTTGCTTGATTCTTATTGTAAGAGCAACCGAATTTCACAATGTTTTTTAGAAAAAAAATAAGGTATTTTGAACTACTAAACCAATCCAACATGAAAAAAAAAGAGATTAAAATGAAATCTGCTGTGAATATTTTAATGTATCCTGTCAGAGCATCATTTCTTGAACGGCCAAACACCACATGCCAGTGCAAGTTGACTTATATTTTTATTCATTTTAATGGTTTCATTGAATGAGTCACTTAAGTACGGCAAACGATTAAAAAAAAACCTTGTCTCGCATTTATTGTTTTAAAAAATATCACATTTTCATTTCATATAATCACGTGTTCAAAATGACATGTTTCTAGGTTTTATTTTCTTTAGTCATTAACTTATTTTTTAAAAATCAGAGTTTTTGTAAATGGGGTGGCATCATCATGGGATTTTCATTTTTCACAAACGGTTTTTTTTTTTTCGCCTACGGATTTTGTTGCCTTATTTTCAAAACAACATCATGTTCTAACATGATAAAAAAAGAAATATAAATATATATCTTTCAATCCCACAATGGAAAGAAAGCAATTTGAGCATCATTGAACAATGAAATAAGTTATAAAATATACCTAAAATATCTTAAATTAATTAAAATTAGATAAAAATTTATAGAAATTAAACTTTTATTTTGAAATGGTAATGTTTAAAATTATAAAATGATTCAAAATTCATTTTTGCACTCATATGTTTTTGGCATTTATGGAGAAAAACAGGTTTTTCTATTTGGGAATTATGGTAAGCTGTGAAATATTGTCAAATGATCCCAGTTTAATCAAAGTACTGCATTTTTTAAAATAAACCATTGTTACTCCAGAATTTTTTTTCCTCCACAGAAAATGTATTTTTATGTCATTTTAAATAATGTATCGAAATCCCCCAACATTCTAATCTACTCTTTCCCATTTCGAAGGAAGGCTAAAAAAGTTTTATTTTAGAAATCTGTGCATAAGTGAAGGGCAGGTAATTTTATATTTGGAAAATACTTTTCTTAAAGCTCCCTTGTTTTAATCACTACAGCAAGAGTCTAGGATAATTTTCCCGAGTTTTCCTCTACTAAACTTTTCAGCCCCGAATTTTTAAAATGTGGTATAAAAAAATGAATGGAAATGAGTGCCAAGTGTCACTAAGAGTACATCCAGATTTAATCACCGTTCTTTTTACCGTTGAGGAGTGAAAGGATGATATTTTATTATAGGCTAATCAGGAAACTTTCATATCTCTGTTAAATTTTGAAATTTTAGTTCTCTTTTAGTGATAGAGGATTTTAGACGATTAGTGTCTGTCAGTTTGTCTATTCCTAAGTATTGAAACTCGATTTCATTAGGCGTAAAATGCTGAAAATGTGCAACTCAGTTTATGAATTTCTCTTCAAAACTGTTCTAGACTATCGATTTTTGTATTTGATCAATTAAAGAGATGACATTTAAAAAGTATACTAAATTGTACTCTCTAAATAAAATAGCTTAACTGAAATTTATTTTGATTCAACACGGAACAATTTTAGAATTAGAAATGTGAATAGATTGAGACCCCTGCCTGATAACGTTTGAAAGTCTTTATATATATATATATATTTCTAAATATATATTTATATATAGGCCGTATTCTGTTTTCAAACTGCGTGATGAAGCACACTGAAATCATTCATTGAAACAAACGGGGAAAAATAAGTATTATAAAAATCTACTGTAAAAATGATTGAGTGCTGGTCATTCCTTTTGTTCCACAAGGGCTGATGCAATCAAGGCGAATGAATACTTAGCGCATTATCAGACTACGACTTTTCGAACTGAAAAATTCGAAATTGTATTTTTACATAAACGCAACCGAAAAATATGATAGCCCTCGAAAATTCATTTCAAGGGTATTTTGAAAATACTCTCCGCCTAATCTGAGAAATTTTTGAATGAGTGCTCATCATCAAGTCCCTGAATATGCGAATCGGAAGTGCCGAGCCATTCCCTCATTTTGGAGTCACGTTACTCGCCGAACGGTCAGAAAGGGGGCAGATTTTCTCGGATTTCTCGCAAACGATAAATGGTAAAAAATTAAAAACTGATTAAATATTTCTGAAGTGAGTCGATATGCAGTCTAATTTTATATCGCCTGAGTGAAGAAAAAATATTTTTTTTTCCAAAAGAAAGTATCATTAATATTAAATTAAAATTGTCTGATCTGAAAATAAATGCGATATTTAGTAAATTTTCGACGACCTTTGACCCTAGAGCTGGTATATTAGTATGCCAGCTCTACGCCTTTGACGCACGCCTTTACCCCTGCATAAAAGAAATCACTAGGCACTCGCACTTCATGTTGGCACCTTACTTGGCTGCACTCATTCTCCTGCAAAAGAGAGAGGAATGTTGTTACGAGCGAGCAAACGTCGCTGGAAGCCCGGAGGGGTGAGCGATTGGCGACGGCGTCAAAGAGCTTGGCGCCAGCTGGGTTGGTTTGGAGAAAGGAATGGTCTGGCAGCCACTGGATTTCTCTCGGGGATTTCCGAAGCCTATCGGCGCTTTCGCCCGGCTATACAAGGATCGGGCTGCCGCATTCCCGGACTTGATAATATCTCTAACAAAATGCTGAAATTTCTCCCCGATAACTATATTAATTTTCTTAAAAATATCATTCATAGCATGCTAAAACTAGGATACTTCCCTCAGATCTGGAAAACTGCTGCTGTTATCCCAATCTTAAAACCCGGAAAAGACCCAGCTGAACCCAGTTCCTGTCGCCCAATATCACTTCTACCAACTGTTAGTAAAATCACGGAACAAATAATTTTAAATCGCCTTAACTCCTATCTAGAAGAAAACAACATTTTAACCCCGGAACAATTTGGCTTCCGCAAAAACCTCTCCACTACCCACTAACTACTAAGAGTTGTGGAATACATTGAGGAAGGACTCGAAAACAAGCAAAAAACAGCAGCAGCATTCTTGGATATTCAGAAGGTTTTTGACAGAGTTTGGCTGGAAGGCCTCATTTACAAGTTACTTACTTATAACCCCCCCCCCCACTCACACACACCTAGTCAAAATTATTACATCGTACCTCAGCAACAGATCCTTCAGAATTAAACGGAATAATGTTTACTCAGACACTAAACCCATTTTAGCCGGTGTCCCTCAGGGATCTAAGCTGGTGCCGATTTTATTTTCAATATTTATTAATGCTATCCCTAAAAAATTTGATACAATGATATGTATGTACGCTGACGATACTGCAATACTAGCCAAAAACAAAAATCCCAAATACACAGCAATTGCACTAAATAGACACATAAAAGCTCTTGAGGACTGGCTTTCTAAGTGGAAAATTGAAATAAACGCAACTAAAACTGAAGCCATCTATTTTACTAGAAGTAACTTTTTAAAATCTCCCCCTCACAATTAAAAATCAAACTATCCCGTGGTCTAAGGAATGCAAATATTTAGGCGTAATTCTAGATACGATTAACTTGGAAACCCCACTTTAACTACTTAACAAACAAGTGTCGAGACCTAATACGTAAATTCTTTCCCCTAATTTCTCGATACTCCAAAATGACCAGGAAAAATAAAATACTTATTTACACTGCCTATTTGCGACCAATAATTACGTATGCTTGCCTGGTGTGGCGATATGCACCCAAGACTAAATTTAAAACAATAGACATACTTCAAACCAATCTACCAAGAAACATTTGCCAAATGAATTGGTATATGTCTTCAGATAATATGTATAAATCTCTTGATTACCCCACACTCAAAAAATTCGTTAAAAAGCTCTCCTCCAAATTCTTTTCCATGGATAAAATTAATAACGAAGCAGTCAAAAATATACCTAGATACACCCCTAAACCTAAAACCAGGCGCCCCAGAAATATTTTACTTTAACTTTATTTTTATATTAATTTTAATCCCAATAACAATTTTAAGCTTAACTAATTTCATCTTCCTAAAATTTGCAATCCTCAAAGGTGCATACCCACGCCCACCCACTTTAAATAGCCAATCTCAGCTCTTCCTGACACTCGCCTACTCACCCACCCCCACCTCTAGCACGAACTATAAATACCGTTGCAGAAGCTCGCAGACCATTTCCAGGCTGCATCGTAGAGTACAGCACCAGATAGAGACCGCCAGGCCACTCAAGACCTACTAGTACCGAGGGTAAGCCCCTGCCGGGGCTAGGTACCTCACATCGTTCCACGTCAGATTCGGCAGTTCCTCTCTCGGAAGAGAAGCGTTTCGCTTTACTACCGGATTCTCGCTTCTTATTAGTGAGCCGTGTTTGCGTTTGCTGTGAACGTTGTGTTATTGAGCTCGCTGTGATTTACTGTTTGCTGTGCTATACGATAGCTGTTTTGCAGTCTGCGTTTATTGTGCGTAAGGCTTGCATTTACGCTGTAAGTGACTGTTGACTGCTGGATTGTGTTTGTCTGAAGTTTTACTTTCTCAAGTCATCTTGTAAATAGCTGTAAATAAATTTGTTTGTACTGTCCTCAAATTAAGTCCATTCAATCCGAACCCGCAACGCTAAAAACGTAACAATATTATTAAAAGACAAATAAAAAACAGAATTTTATAAAATACTTATCTAAAAAATCCACATCAGACTTTCTGAAGAAGTATGATTTTGTAATCGACTTCAAAAGTAACACTCCACATCAGAAGTCGTGACACTTTTCCATTTGGGATCTGGAAGCGGAAATACAGATGCCATATCAAGGAAGCCCTGCTCCGAAGGTTGTCGCTACTGCTCCTCTGCGGAAAAGAAAACTGGGATTGATACACCAACTGCACGCCGAGTCACAAAATCTATCCCACCTCAATCTGATCCCTGGAGTGATGAGGAGGTTCGCAAGGAACAAATAAATGATCCTGACATTGAACCGATTATGGAATTTATGGAATCAAACAATTCAAGACCTGGATTGCAGGACATTTCAAGCCTCAGCACTGGAACTAAACGTTACTGGGCTCTCTGGAATTCACTTGAAATTAGAAATGGTATCTTGTATAGAAAATGGGAGTCCGAAGATGGGAAGTCATTTAAGTGGCAACTTGTACTTCCCCGATCAAGGATAAATCAAGTACTGAAGGAGCTACACAGCAGTCCTGCAGGTGGTCACTTCGGAGTCATGAAAACAACTCGTAAAGTCCGAGAGCATTTCTATTGGAACAACATGAAAGATGATGTTCGAGAATGGTGCAGAACATGTGGTGACTGTAACGACCGTAAAGGACCAAAAACAGGCAGTCGTGGTAAGTTACAGCGGTATAATGTAGGAGCATCATTTGAGAGACTCGCCTCGGAAATCTTGGGACCTCTTCCTCGGACGGACAATGGAAATAGAAAAGAACTCCGACTGTTCTGTGATCCTCAGTTCAGGTGTCCTCCAGATTCGCCTTCTTCGCCTGTGGATTATGTTCAAGACCTCCAGGCCCGTTTAGAAGGCGTACACAGGTTTGCCCGAGATCGGATCAACATAGCGACGGAGAAGATGAAGACCAGGTACGACACTAAAGCCACCGGACATGAATTCAAGGAAGGTGACAAGGTATGGTTCTGGAACCCGATTCAACGAAAGGGACTCTCTCCGAAGCTGCAGTCTTCCTGGGAAGGCCCTTATACAATCCTGAAAAGACTGAATGACGTCGTGGTTCGAATAAGGAAGTCACCGAACTCAAAACCAAGAGTAGTACATTACGACCGGCTAGCCCCTTATTATGGTAACTTGTCAAATACTTAGTTGAAACCATGTTTTCCTCATTTATGTAAATATTGTCTTTATGTTAATTATTTTTCAATGTTTATGTCTGGAACTTTGTGTCTAGGTTATTGTAACCATTGAGTGTCTTCTGCTCGGGGTCTGTACTGCCCGGGACGTGCAGTCCTTGAGGAGGGGGCAATGTTACAAGCGGGCGAAAAGCACGCCGCAGGTGGAAATGTTAGCGTCGCTTCACAAGGTGCTTCGCGCCAGCCGAGTTGACTTGGCGCGAGGAATATTCTGGTAACCCCGAGACAAGTCTGGCTGCGTCGCGTTTCTTCTCGCGACGCGGGTTCGGCTATATAAGGAAAGGGTTGCCGTAAAAGGAGGAGTGAGTGAATTCGTTGAAAGGATCGCTCAAAGATAGTGGATCTCTCTCTTTGAGAAGAGAAGCGTTTCGCTTACTTGTAGCTTTTCGCTTGTTATTAGTGAGCTATGTTTGCGTTTGCTGTTAACGCTGTGTTATTGAGCTCGCTGTGATTTACTGCTGCTGTGCTATACTATAGCTGTTTTGCAGTCTGCGTTTATTGTGCGTAAGGCTTGCATTTACGCTGTAAGTGACTGTTGACTGCTGGATTGTGTTTGTCTGAAGTTTTACTTTCTCAAGTCATCCTGCAAATAGCTGTAAATAAATTTGTTTGTGCTCTCCTCAAATTAAGTCCATTCAATCCGAACCCGCAACGCTAAAAACGTAACAATATTTTTAAAAATTAGAAAAATCAGTCGGAACTTTTTTTGGGAACTAGTATTATATTTGTGCTGCAAAACATGTTGTTGCTTTTATGACCAACAATGGTTTTCGGAGAATGTCGAGATTAAAGGTGTTGTTTTCCGACAAATTTAGAAAAATAAAAAGCCATTTATTTCATTTTTATTCCCCCCTTTTAACAGTCAAAGTTCACCGCTTCGTACAGAAAAAAAAACTTTACGGAACTAGTACTTAATAACAAGCCTTATTGAAGTGAATAAAACCCTAAATATTTAGTAATTTTTTTTTCATTTAATACCTCCCATCTCTAGTATATGGACATACAGTTGAGACACAATTTATTTTAACTCCCTCAAATGTACAGCAGAATGTCATAAATTTTTGAGACTTTATGTAAAAGAACGTGAATATAAAATCTCCGTTTTAAAAATTTTATTCAAAACTTTTTCCAAAGTCAAACATTAGAGTTATTGTATTTATTATATACTCTGCTAAAAACAAAACAACCATATAATGGATAAAATTTTGTAACAAAAATAAGTCAGAAAGAGTAAAAAAATGATAGCGTTTACAAGGTTAAGAGCATGCAATTTTTGTTCGTGACTAGAAAACTACCCATTTTAGATAAGAAATGAAGAGTGACTAGCAGTATTCTTTTTGTAGAAGAAGTTTATAAACAACAAACACTTATTGAATGATTTATGAGAGTGAATAACATGTCTCGGGAACGTCACTTCATTGAATCGGTAGCCATAACTACTTTAAAGGGGGAGAAGGGGGGATCAAACACAACCTGTTGTAGCGGAAGCGTCAAGAGTTCGCCATGTTCCTCTAAATGATATTTCCAAACGATGGAATTGGTTTTTGGAATCTTGAATTGATCACCGAAAGTTGAGACAAGGACATACTCATACAGTGACATAAAACGAGGATTGGCCTATGACACTAAAGGTGAGAGAAACTGAACCACGGACGTCATTGAATTGCAACAGCACTCTTAGAGAGTTTCGATCAGACTGTAGGAGACCGACCTCGCTATATGGGTTTGCGTATTCACATTCCTATGCTTTGTGCTTCCTTGACAGGGGATTACTGAGTTGCCAGCTGCAGGTGGGCGTAGGAACATCTCAGATGGGGATGAGATGAATAGAATAATGCGCTCTTCCCGGATGAGTACGGCTTGAATGTTCAGTCAGATGAAAGGCGGATCGTCATCTCAAGAGAACCCGGTGATCGGAATAATCTTGCATTTGCGCAAGGAACTGTCCGATGTGACGAAACCAGAGAGGTCATCCGAGCCGATATGCCTATCAATAAACCACCTGCACACTATCATGAATGAAACGCTGACGGTTCACCGATATAGGAATAAGATCCTCACAAGGGGAAGGCACGGGGTTGAAATCTGAGATCGCGATGAGATTTAGTGTATTGATAGTATGCATTTAGAATGTTCCTTCGTGAAAGTCATAAGACACAATGGCCCCGGCCAATTTCGAGAAAACAGTCCTCAAACTTTTGGCAAAGCTTATACACTGATAACTTGACTTCCGACTGGATGATCCAAATGACGTCGTTGTTCAGGTAACCGTCTCCAGTGAGAAGGTCAGGGCTCGTAGCTGGTTGGAATTTTTTCTTTTTCAATTATTCTTATTCTATAAAAAATTTACAAATAATTATAATAAATAAGAAAAAAATTATAAATATAGATGTGTTTTAAAAATTAATAAATAAAATTATATTTAAATATAATTATCGATTTGCAGATAGTTTGAATTAATATGCTATTTATTTTTATGTCATGATAAATGCTTATCATTTAAATACTTAAATTGTAATGTAATATTTAAAAAAATATTAATAAATATAACTTAAATAGTGATAACCATTAATTATAAATACTCGCATCATAAAAAAAAAATTGACGGCTTAAGATTTAAAATCCAAATAAACGTATTCTAATTTTTTTCCCTCAAGTTCATACTCATCTGATGAAGCATTATCTTCAATATTTTCAAAAAGTTCGTCGCAACTTTCACTTGTATGAATAAGTTCGTCATCATACAGAATGATTTCTTCAAGGAGCAGGTCAAAGGTATTTTGATAAATTTCTTCATCCACAAAATCCTTCTCTAGAAATGCCGAAACTGAAGATTCCAATGCACTAAGATTATTTTCAATCCCCGATAATGAACAACCGCCTCTTTTAATCTCAATTTTGACTCTTCACTGTTTAGTGATTCTAACGGGATTTCGTTTTCAGTCACCGATACATTTGCAGTATCCGTATTCACAGACATTATTAAACTTCAAAATGTATCTATATCGTTTTTAATTAGCTAAAGGGCGACGTAAGACCCACCAAAAACCTTACTTACTCTGTCTTTGTTCGAATTTAAATGATTGCTAAAATTTGAGAAATTTGCCTTCGCATTCAATAAACTAACGAGCGCTCTCGACTATTTCTTTTGATTGCTGCAGTTCGGGAAGTTTGCTTACCTTTTTAACAAATGTTGGCCGCACCCTTCAATTTTCGACACAGATGAGTTTCGTGGAGCTAGAATGAATAATTTATTATTATTAAAATCAAAGAATTGGAAATTTAATTTTTTTGAAAATGATGCAGGCAAGTTAAACTACCTCCAGCCATTAATGCTACGCTTTTAATTGTTTTCCCCTTTAAGCATTAAATTATTATTTAAGTATCAAAAGAATAAGCATTTATTCTTGCATAAAAATATTATAGAAACTAAAACTATCTGTAAATAATTCTTTAAATTTAAATAATTCTACTTTTACGAAAAATGGATATGTATAATTTTTCTTTTAAAATTTAAATTTTATTACTATTTTTTCGATAATAAATATATATTGAGGATAAAAAAAATAAAAACATATTAATTAAAATTTAAAATATAGCTTTTTGAAAATATCGAAGAAAATGCTTCATCACATGAGTATGAACTTGAGGAAAAAGAAGTAGAATACGTTTATTTGGATTTTAAATCCAAAGCCGTCAATTTTTTTTACAATACGAGTATTTATAATTAATGATTACCATAATTTAAGGTATATTTATTCATATTTCTTAATATTAAAATATAATTTAGGTATTATCCTGACATCCAATTTAAGTATTCTCCTGACATTTGTCCAGACATAAAAATAAATAGCATATTAAGTAAAACTATCTGTAAATTGTTAATTAAATTTAAATATAATTTTATTTATTTTTAATAAATATAATTTTATTTATTTATTTATTTTTAAAACTCATCTGTATTGATAATTTTTTTTCTTTAAAAATTTTAATTCTGTTATTATGTATTTTGGTAATAAATATTTATTTTGAATAAAAGAAATTAAAAGTATTAAAAGAAATGAATTAAAAGTATTTGTAAATTTTTAATTGAGTGAGAATAAAAAAAATTTCAGCCTTGTAGAACCCTGACCGTCCAAATGCGAGACGATTACCTAGACAACCTCGCCATTGGGATCATTGGATCGGGAGTCAAACTGTCAGTGCATAAGTTTACCAAGGACCATTTTGTGTAAATTGACTGGCCAATGTGTTTTAATATTTTCATGAAGGGATATTCTAATGTATATTATCCTTATATCAAATATCATCCCAAACTCAGATTTCAAACCCTTGCCCTCTTCTTTTTAGACGTATTCTAGCAGTTTACGCTGCAGCAATAGGGAATGAATTCCGTCTCATGGGTGATAAATCCCTTTCACATCGAGTTAGGCTATTGGACAATTTCCTTTTCGACGAAGAAATCCTTCGGAAGAATTGTTCGGCATAGTCCCCAAAAGAACGTTTGGAAGATGCTCTGGAGAAGGGTCGCAACTTTCTCATCATCCTGTGAAATAATTCATCAGTTACAAACCTCTCTTCTACTGTAACATTTGGAATCCCTCGACCCCTCATTGACCATCTCACGATTTTATACCTCACAGATGTTCGACTTCGCTGCCCGCCATTGAACACATCCCTTACGAAAATTCCTTTTTAGGAGCGAAATCACAATTCTTACTTGTATAAAAGGCACGATTTCTTGACTGATAAGTATCAAGGATAAAATGTAACTATTCCTTCTTTGTTGCTTCTTTTTTTCTTCTTCCAATTTCTACTAATAGCTCATTCACTCTCTCTCACTATATATATATCTTGATCAAATTTTCAACCATTAATAAAATACTTTTTATTCATCCAATCTTCAAGAGAATTCTTTTAAACTTGTAGGGGATAATATTTGATGTAAATACAATTTTTTCAAATATTAGCTCATTAATATTTTATTAATTAATTTAAAAAACTGATTTTCTCGCCTTTATAGTAGTTGCAGTTGTTAAGCCTGAATACCTGATTGGTAGGGTGTTGGATTCGCATCCCTTGTTCTGCGAGTTCGAAACCTGTTCGCAAAATTCTCCCTGTCGAGAGTTATATCACTGGGGGGACTGAGTCAAAGATTATCGATATTCGGGTGCTCAGGGGTCCATGCCCTCAGAATCTACTGCGCCCCTCCTTCCGTTGCAAAGCGAAACACGAGAGCAACAATTGTAATTATTTTATAAAAAGTAAATAAAATATAAATTTTTTAACTTCTTAAATTTTTCCTAACATCCAAAGTAGGAATTGATTTTAAAATATTGTATTATATATAACTTGTTTCTATGCCTGATATAGATGTCTTACAACCCCCATACATCATTTATCTTGCACCAAGGCCTTTTCTCATTCGCAGTTTATATTCAAAACCATGAATTTTAATTATTTTAAACACTGCATTTCTTTGTCTTATATGTGCCATAATTGAGTATGTATGGAGTATGTCTTGACTCCATGAAAGATAATAACCCTGCCACGTCATTTGTGACACATGAAGGTGACGGATGTGGTGTTGAATGTTTGTGACGAATCCTTTCCCTAACCGTAAAAGCAGCAATGACTGACACCGCCATTTACTGCAGCAACCGCAACCCTTTCTCGTCGTTCGATCCTCCTCCTTTGCAACAGATGATGTCGAGAAACGTGCGCTGTTAAAGATGTTTGCGTTTTCTACACAGCACTAGGATCCTGTTCCGAGAGACCGTGCAAATCTTCTCTTTCACACCAGTGCTCACATCCAGCCAAGTTTTACATCTTGTAAAGTTCAAGTTTCAATTCTTACGAAAAGAGCAAATATAGAGGTACACATTCACTGAATGAAGTTGGCAATATTACTTGGACGCTTTGGATTCTGTGGAAGTTAATAATCAAGAAGTTACAATAATTAAATTCTTGTTCAGTTTTCATTGTGAAAACTATGAAGACCGTATCAGTGAATGTTCCGCTTATTCTTATTTATTAGCTGACAAAATCTTATACTTTTATCTGTAAAATATGCTGTTAAACAGCTGTTTTATTGACTTCAATTTTTTTTAATTACTTCAAACTTGAGTTGAATCAGTATTTTAGTCATTTACATATAACATACCCTAGTTATTAAATGAAGTTATTAAATGGTCGAAAGAGAAATATAATAATGCATTTAATGACTTTCATTAAACTTAAAAATGCTCCTATAATACATTAAAGAAAAAGTACGGAAATTGTTTAAAAAGAACACCACCGAAAATAATGTTGCGTTCTTCTTGCAGTACTTGCAGACATGGGATCTATTTCCTCCATTGCAACATTGAACAGTCTTTGTTAAAACTCAAAAATTTCAATACAAATTATTATCGACACGAAGCGTAAAAAACTTAACAACTTTAATTTAAAAAAGCAAATCATACTAAAACTTTATTCAATTTATATATATATATATATA